>JARFNZ010125564.1:0-11783 GCA_031763405.1 Balanus nubilus
CGCTAAACCAGTCTGTGTCCAGCGGCTCGTCGCTAAACCAGTCTGTGTCCAGCGGCTCGTCGCTAAACCAGTCTGTGACCAGCGGCGGCCGGTAATGGCGAGGCACCATTGCGACAGCGGAATCCTGCTCTGGCAACTAAGCAACACCAAACAACCCACTCGTCAGTGTGTCTTCCGGGCCTCTCCGTGACCTGACTGGCTCCGCGTCAACACTGGCATCAGACGCTCTTCCTCGTTGCTGGCAGGCTGGGTCGACACTCAGGGAAAATTGATTTGTTTATGATTTTAGTGCCCCAAACTGGTCTGATGCATCGAAATGCGTGTTACGTAATGGCCGATCTTGTGGCGCAGTCTGTACCTGACATAGTGTTCCAGTCAGCGACTGAGGTCTGACTGGCTGTGAGGCTGTGAGTGGCTGGGGTCTGTCCCTGACATGGTGTTCCAGTCAGCGACTGAGGGTCACCGTTTTTTCCGATGTTGATCTGTGAGACGGACATACCGCATGTCCGACATCCCATCTTAGTAGATGCAATAGCGCAGCACATAAGAGACAGTCCTCGTCTCCCCTCACCAGCAGCCATAGACAGAGTCACCATATGACCGCCGCTGTTTGTGCGTCCATCAGCCCAATGACCCTTCCTCTCTCCGCTCGTCAGACGGACGATGCGCGTGGCGGCTGCGGTGCTGTTGCTGGCCGGCGCCGGCTCGGCGCAGGTGCTGTTCTCGCTGCAGCGGCTGAGCGACCCGCGCGCGGCGCTCCGGCTGCCGACCATCACGCTGGTGCGCGACCCGCCCCCGCCCCCGCCCCCGGCGTCGGCTGTCTCCGCCCAGCCACCGGCCGGCTACAAACAGCAGGTGGAACAGCGCAACGCCGAGTGCTACCAGCAGTGCGCCGCCGAGTTTGTGAGTACCCCGCGCCTGCAGTGCGTCGTGGAGTTTGAGTATCCGCCGCCCGTCCTTACCTCATCCCTTCCCTTTGTACTGCCTCATATGCACCGCTCTTGAGTATCACCCCCCCCCCCCTCCTCCCCCGCCTTTACCGTCCATGTGTACCGCCCGCTTTGTTACGCCTCATGTGTATCACCTCTTTGCATTGTCCCTGTGAACCTGTGTGTACCTTTCCTCTGAGCCGCCCCCTGCGCATGTACCTCTCCAGAGAACCGTCCCTCTTTCTGTCCGTGGTGTCGCCCCTGTGGCCCTCCGTTCCAGCCTGGGTGTAGTCCGAGGGATTGCAGTGACATTCCGTTGGGGCGTCGGCCATAACAGGATTGTGCGCCTATTGACGTGGGATGTATTGCGTTGTTATTTGAATGTGAGAGCTGGCAGGGAATGCGAGCCACTGCGCGAATTGCTACTGATGGTGAGAGATTGGAAGGTTAATCTGCTGTAGTGCCTATTAACTGGTTGGCATCCCTCCATATGTAGGATCGTGCTCTGGAGGTCCTGAAGTGGGCTAGGTGGAAGGCAAAGTACGTCATCTTCTTTCTGATCACACCAACGATATATTTATTTAGTGGCAACCGTAGTGTAAATGGTGGTGATAACGTTGGTATACTCGACGAAAGCAGCATCCTTAGACCCGCAATCTTCGCTGATAACGTCTCCAGAGAGGTCACAGTTCAGTTACGCATCACTCGTGTGTCAGGCCACCTTTCCAGAGCACCCTGCAGTCCGTTTTCGGCCGTGGTGCCGGTGTGTAGGGGGTCTCTGGCAGCGGCTGTCGGGCAGGAGGTGGCTCGATTTCTGCACGGCCAGTAGTTTCCGTGGTGCTCCGGACCGGGTCGGCACCAGTGGCGGCGGCGGCGGCGGCGACGAGCTATGTCGCGTACTTGGTCGATGTTTGCCGCAGTATCGGACGTCGTAACCGGGTTGACTGATATACGGGGTCACGGGGTCGGCTGGTCGAAACGGCGGGGCGTGGCGGCCTGGGACGCGACCCAGGCGGCGCTGAGGGTCGGGTCTCAGGTCAGGGGTGACGGCAGCATACTGAGGGAGAAGCGGGTCACAGGGTCAGGTCAGGGGGGCACAGGGTCAGGGCAGGGCTCAGGGGCAATATCAGTGTATGTCCTTTCGTGAAAGGTCGACGAGCCGAAATGCTGGAGCGAGTCAGGGCACGGGGCGGTGGCAGTTCGTGTGTGACCCGTGGTGTGGGGTCACGCCACTGAGCGGTGTGACTGGGGAGAGGGCGGGGGACGCAGGGTCGGCTCGTGACGGCGGCACCGCGTGACGCCTGCTACGGGAGGTCGTGATGCCAGCTGGCGTGGCAGAGGGGGCGTGACGTGGGGGCTGCTCCGGAGGCCGCGACCATTTGTGGACATGTAGCAGTGGGGAGGGGGAGTAGCTTGTGGTTGGGCTATGTTAGGCAATAAAACGAACACAAACGAGAAAAAAAAATACAAACATGTAGTGTTAATAATTGAATCGGCATCAACGGGCCAACAGTATGTTTCGTTTATAAGGTAACCGTGAGGTTTTTCACAATACGAATACGAGCTGTAGAAATGCTCGAGCAAGAAGCAACTTCGTCTTTCCATGCCCTTGACGTAGTATAACTGGTCTGGAGCTTGACAGTGACTTTCTGTCGCCCATAAAAACTATGCTACGACGCTCATGGCTATAGTACACGACTAGAACTGATCTGATATACGACGTTTGGGTGTCGGCATGCATTCCGTTTTGTCGTGAGCCAGTGCTTTGTCGTGTGGCCTGCGCCGCGCCTCTCTGCAGAGCGGCAGTGTCCGTTAAACGTGTCCCTGTGACCCCATTGACGCCTTTCGCTCGCCTGCGCCTCCGACAGGCGGCGGCGGCCGGCTCGGCGGCCGCCTGTGAGCGGGGATGTCGCCTCTTCGCGCTGGGAGAGGCCAACGAACCCCAGCTCTCTGCTGGAGAGCACAGGGACAAGTGCGCCAAAGGTACGTACACGGACACGAGTATGTCAAAGGCGGAGTCATCGGAACAAGTGGCATGAGTGATAATTCGGTCAATGCACATATGGACACATAACATACGCATGAATCTGTCTAAGAACAAATACGATTAATGCCGCTCGTGAAAAGCATTGCGGTCTGTCAGTCACCTTTGCTATCACTTCTCTCTAAATTAATTTTTTTTTCCTTTTCTGTGATTCCTTGTTTCTGTCAGGTTTAAATTACGATGCACCACAGTCGCACCGTCATTTAATGTCGAGTTATACCTGGGCATCGACTGTCTCACATCCTCTGCTGACTGACTGCTTTATCGGAGCGAGTCGCCCTTTCCCCGGGTGTAGCGGACACTGGCGGCTCAAAGTCACGTGTTTGCACGCCGTTTGCTGCCGGCCGTGCCGCTTCACGTCGCTGTCACCGTCATTCATGTCACCACGTCACGGCTCGTGATGCAACGCCCCGGTCTCACCGCGTGACGGAGACATCAGGGCCGCTTCGACCCGGTCACTGAAACACCATGCGAAGGTCGATCGTGATGGCAATTGACAGATCGAAAAAAGGAATTAATCTGGTGACTTTGGTGTTCTGTCTGGAGTGCAGTCTCTGGCTGATACTGACCACCGCTGCACGTGTCCTTGTGACGTGTCTGACCGTGACCGTGACGGGTTGGTGTTTGTTGCAGACTGTGCCACAGCCTACCCAGTACCGGTGGAGCAGCACTCCTGCCAGAGCGGTTGCCACCACCAGCGGCCCAAGCAGCAGGTACGTACTGGGTACGGCCTGACGTATGTCTGTCCCTGACCTTGATCCCAAGCAGCAGGAGCAGCTTGATCCGTATTACGTACGTTCCACCCGGGCACACCCACCCGCTCGCGTCCGTCACGAGACCCGGCGCGATCAGCCAACGAGCAACTGTCAGCAGTCCGTCGCTGAGCGACCATGGATTGTCGCGATGGAACAGTGTGGACGCGCATACCAGCGTCCTCTCACGAAATCTATCCACGCTATTCTACCCCTATGGTCGGTGATATGTGTTATGCAACATAACACATTCGATTTGTAATTACTAGTTTCGATTGCACATCCCGCTTGGCCGTCAACACTTCAGCGGTACACACATACGACAGCTCTGCATAGCCCTGCTATTATCATGTAGGTGTGACTGGGGAAGGAACCCATCTGTGTCTACCTATGCCGCGTGCTCTCTGGCGGGGCCGTATGGACTTGCGTGGCTGTGTTGTATAAGCGGCCCGTGCTGTGTGGCTTCCTGGGAGTAGCGGCAGGCGCCGCCGAGTGGGATGAGACACGTTCGGCATTGATCCGACATTGATCGGGCTGCCCCGTGGTGCACCAATGTCGCCGGTGTGGCGGGGGTCGCGTGACGCCGCCTAAACAGGCGTCACGTCACCCGTCGGTCGGCCGGAGAGGAGGGTATTGGCGCCACACCGGTCGGCGGGTGGTGGGCTTCTGACCCGAGTTTGGTCCCTCGGCCGGCCCACGGCTGGGCCATGGACGACAGCCGGCCGCCGACGGCCGTGTCCGTGACACATCGGCTCGTTCCTCGTCGCCGAGCTCAAAAGGGGATTCGTGCTGCGTTAGGCGGTGATACCGGAACAGAAAAGAGCGGAAGACTAGGTAGGACTGAAAACTAAAAGGATCACCTCTGTTCCGTTTTTGACATTGTGAAGGGAAAGGAGTAACCCGTACTTTTTTATCGTGTCACATGCGTTCCTTCAGGAAAATGGCGTATATTGTTGCCACACTGCCGAAAGCTGTTTGCAACAAAGTTCGGTGGCATGACAACTACGATCCATTCGTTATTTTGCTGAGGACAGGATCGCTTATTGAAACGTGTCTAGTTTTCCTATTATTTGGTGACGTGGTTTGTTGAAAACCATCATTTCACAAAGAGAGCCAGAGGTGATGAAGCTTATTCATTGCACATGTTGTCTCAACTGTACTGACTGCTACACTGTCCCTGATCCCAGGACGATGATCCGTACTGACTGCTACACTGTCCCTGATCCCAGGACGATGATCCGTACTGACTGCTACACTGTCCCTGGTCCCAGGACGAGGACGGAGCGCCGGTGGTGATGTCCGTCGTCAGGAAGTACTCGTTCGAGTCGGAGGACGGCCAGCAGGTGCAGCGCTCCCAGTCCTCGGTGCTGGTGCACGACGGTGACCAGATGCACGTGATCGAGGGGCCCGCCCGTGTCACCGTCTCCCAGCACGGTAAGTGGACGCTCCATCCCAACATGGAAATTAGCCCCAGTCAACGAACCGCGATACATGTTCCAATCCTCAATATTCATTCAATGTTAATTGAACAACCATCTACCCTTCAGGCATCGTCGCCGATTACGTTAAAAGGTCCAATTATTCAAGCGCTGTAACTCAGTTTCGGCTTGGCGCAAGAAACTAGCAGAAAACGGGAGTTGGTAGGCGGGCTTTTCTACGTCATATTTTCCTCATCAGCGTCGATCAGCATGATAGTGCAGTGTCCCTATCTGGTAGAGATAAAGCCACCACAGCAGTCGGCGGCAGCTCACGTCCTGCTTTATCGCGTTGTTCTGCTGATAGTTGCGTCACTTTACCACGTTATGGGCACGACATAGCCTCCACAGCTGGGGCGCCCAAAATCAAGCATCACCAGCATATGCCATTGCACACGTAGTACAGTGACGTGCCTTGCAAATTTTCGCATTCAGCTAATCATGATACTTCGATATTTACTACCAAGTAATTATCGATGTATTGTCACTGCTCCAGACCGGCAGTTGGTTTCTAACTCTGACCGTCCATCACGTCCACAGCTCCCTATCTCTCCACACACAGGGTCGTGATGACTGACTCCTCAGTCTTCCCTCCCACGGCGTCCACAGCTCCTTATCTCTCCACACACAGGGTCGTGATGACTGACTCCTCAGTCTTCCCTCCCACGGCGTCCACAGCTCCTTATCTCGCCACACACAGGGTCGTGATGACTTACTCCTCAGTCTTCCCTCCCACGGCGTCCACAGCTCCTTATCTCTCCACACACAGGGTCGTGATGACTTACTCCTCAGTCTTCCCTCCCACGGCGTCCACAGCTCGTTATCCCGCCACACACAGGGTCGTGATGACTGACTCCTCAGTCTTCCCTCCCACGGCGTCCACAGGCCCGATGGCCGGCGATAGCCCATTCCCCAGCATGCTGGACGGCATGATGGAGCGGATGCGCCAGACGATGCGGCATATGCTGCTGCGCCTGAACGGCCAGCCGGACGGGGAGGAGCAGCAGCAGGAGCAGCAGGAGCAGGAGCAGCAGGAGGAGCGGCAGGAGCAGGCCATGGTGGAGCACCGGATGAAGGAGGCCGAGCAGCAGCTGCGGGACCGGCTCAACCAGGCTCGACAGGACATGCTCGGTAGGTGCAACACCTGCCCAGCCCCAGTCCGAACCGCTGCTGATTGCACCTGCAGAAATGGTAGGCAGCGCTTCAAACATGCACGGCCATGTGCAGCGCGAGTAATGAGTGCATAACGTTGTTCCGTAAGACACGACTGTGTTATGTGAAATATGGCTTGTTGCAGTCAACAACAATGCCAACATTTCGATGTAGGATAATAGCAGAGTTTGAACGTCAAAATCAGTCAGTCCATCACTTTCCGGGTCTCATCCTGGGTTCCAATAACAGTTATCTGTTTGAATTGCTCTTCGATGCCTTAAATCTTATTGGACTTTGGGTGTCGCTCTCAGGAAGACTCCAATGCATCTTTGTCAACATGCAAATGCGCTAGAAACTCTTAGAGATAGTTCGGCGGTCAAATGAAAATTTATGAGCGGATAATTGCACACAACCATGAATAAATACATCTCATACGGATAAATCAAGGAAGCATTCTGACCTTTCCTAGTTATACAACGGGTTGTTCGCTGGGCGGTCATCTAGCTGGACAGTTCTTTGCGAATTCTTTGTTGAAGGAACCCAATAATTAAATTACTTTATTGTTAATTTATGCGATGATAAGAATAAACCATCCTTCCTGGCCAACGTTTTCCGCCGTCTCTGGAGACTAAGGTTGCGATTACATTCATACAAAGAAGATAGGATGATTGAATCATTCATAGCATAATCATTCTTTTTGGAGGGACTGCATAAACTATACAGACGATATCCCACCTTCATTACTGGGAAAAGAACTGTGTCAACCGGGCATGTCAAGATCACTTTCAGCACCTTCATTTGATGTCGACACCCTCATTCCGAATGTATGCATGTTTTTGCACTTATGCACTTACAGTTATTGCGATTGAGTCATTCATCAATCATGTTAGCCCGTGAATCACTGAACCATTCTCCGGGTAGTAATGAGTGATTGAATCATGACTGAATCATTCATATTTGCCGGTGAATCACTCCGAATCGATTTGTGGGATTTTTGAATAATTCGCAAGTCTGGACGACCCTGGACCTTCGTGTACGGCCCGTCCCCGTCCGTTTTATCGCTCGGCGCCTTCCTGTGACCTGGCTCTGTCTCCAGTGACCGTCTGATGTGTTTCCGGGTCGAGCGTCTGCGCCCGTCTGCCCGAGCGACAGCGTGTCTGATCCCGTGTCCTGACCCCGTGTCTGATCCCGTGTCCTGACCCCGTGTCCTGACCCGTGTCTGACCCCGTGTCCTGACCCCGTGTCTGACCTCGTGTCCTGACCCCGTGTCTGACCCCGTGTCCTGACCCCGTGTCCTGACCCCGTGTCCCCAGTGACTCGCTGATGTATAAACTGTCTTTCCCCGTGTTTGGGTCTGCTTCGTCCCGTATGAACAACCCCTTGTGTCTTTATTAACTGTCCAATGTGTGACATGCCTGTTTCTGTCTATGGGCAACCGCTTCCGTCCTTTGTTTGTTTGTTTATTAGGGCGCGTCGACGCCGATGGTCATTTTGTGCCCAGCTTCCGTTCTTTCATATTCTTTCATAACTGTCCAATGTGCTACATGTCTGTTGTTGTCTTTGGATCTTGTATCCGCGCCTATCTCTATGTTCTCGTTGGCTTCTTCTTTTATTACGGGCCTTTTCCAGTCTGGATGTGTGGCTGCCCATCTGACCGTTGGTACCTCCTGTGTCCCGTTTTGACCGGTCCCATTGTCCCCAGTGACGGCCGGGGTGCGGCCGCAAGAGTCCAGCTGGCGGCACGCCTGGCGCTGCACGCCGCACTACGTCGTGCTGGGCGTGCTGCTGCTGGGCACGGCGCTCGTGCTCTACACCTGCTACTGCCTCATCGTGGTGGTCCGCCGCCGCCGCCGCCGCGAGCTGCGTGACGCTCTCGTCCAGGTGGGCATCGCCGGACGGAGACACTCCTATTGGAGTCCTGCCTCAGGGGGGTTTGAATGGCCGCGGCTGTGGCTCGGGGTTGATGAGTACTGACGGTTAACATAGACATGATTTTTCAATGAGATTGATCGGCTGGCATATAATTACCGGCATCATTCTTGTAATTTGACATCTCTTCGATTACACCGATGTCATTTGCACCCAACAGAAGTTTGTCATGAGACCGGGTGTTTACTCGGATCGATTGGCCATAATTGTGCTGATGACAAATTATATCGACTCCCTTTGAAGTAGTTACCTGTAGATGTGCCTATTCTAGCTGTGAAACGGGTATGATATGACGCACAGCGTTCGAAGTTCGAAACTATCGTTCCTGGTCTCGGCTCGACCTGATCGATATCGCTAACTCGTCCGACATGTTCCCTCAGCACGAGGAGGTGGCTGAGGACCTTCCTCCCAAGTACACTCTGGCCATCGCTGAGGAGGAGACGACCAAGTCCTCCGAGGCCAAAGAGGCGCCGCCGGCCTACTCCAGCATCACGGCTGCCACCGATGAGCTGCCGCCCAAGTTGGACGTCTAGGCCCGACGTCTAGCGGCCGGAGGCAGCGGCACCATCAGTGAGACGGTGGCGCCAGCGTCGGAGTAGTTTCCGAATGCATAATTTCCGTTCGCTTGGTGTGAAATCCCGCTGTGCTTAGAGGCTATGCCTCATTGCGGTGGCATTAGCGTCATCTAATGAGTTGTGATCAATTACGCGTGATGGGTGGAGGGTTCATTAAGCGCGCAGTCTAGGTGTGTCATAAAGCAATATTCCGCCGCCTAATTGTTTATTTTTCCGTGATAATTTGCTTTTATCTGGCATTCCCCTGTAGTTGGAAATCGCTTTTAGCAACCTTTGAACGTTTGAAGTTGTATGGTGATTGTTGTGCTGGTATCGTAGGGCGGCTTTATAACATGCGTTCCGGGCGAAACGGCTGTTCATGCCTGCCAAAATTAGAACGTTGTCATTCGAAATACCAAAGTTCAATAAACGTATTTATTGTTTTGCCTGAATTCCTAGACGTCTAGACAGGTTACTGAATCTATGGCATACATCACGCTTCAACAATGAACATACGAACTATGAAGATCCGCGAGACCTCTGACCTGGACACTGGACGGTGGAAATCGCACGTGGGCCTGAGAATATCTTCCATCAGTGGTACGCATATTTCTACGTTGATAGCTGAACAATATCCCCCCTCCCTCCCCGCCCAAGACGTTTTATTAGTCCATTTTATGATGAGTAATCACCATTCACTCTTATGATATTTGATGAACGGCCATCGCAACCATCCTTAATCCAAAGCAAACCATGTAGCTACCTCCTCACCCTCGCCCAGCGGCCGACCCACTGTAACTGGTGCACTAGAGATCGTGGACTGGGCACCACTCCCAGTTTGGTGTAATCTGAGCATTGGGTCGATTCACTTCGCCGAATGCCCAGAGGTCGCCAGCACGCCCAGATCTACACAACCCACAACAGCGCGCGCTCATCATACACGCATGACCCATAACAGTGATCACACTTTCAGGTTTTCAACACCACTGGGCCGCGGCAGGTACTAATTGCGGACCGCATACAGTACTGAGCAGCCCGTCAAACAACGTCTCCACCATCTCGGCTCACTTGGGCATCGTCACGCCCACCTCCTCGTCCGTCTCGAGGCCGACCTCCTCGTAGAGATCCTTCTTGCGCTTGGGGTAGCCCTCCATGATGGCGTCCACGATGTCGTTGGCGATCCGTTTGCGTTTCCTCCACTCGGAGACGAGGCGACGGTGCTGGTCCTGCTCACGCCGGCGGTCGTCGGCCGACACGTTGCCAGACAGGCGCTTCAGACCGTCCAGCTTCTCCGTCCGACTGGCGATCTCGTCTTCACACTACGGTAGAGTTGACAAGGTCGGTTACGATATCGTCTCGAAGATGTAACGGTGCACCGAAGACGTACGCGCGCAGATTATGCGGTGTCGGACTGTGGTTTGTTAGAGAATGTGAACGCTTAAGTAGTACTCGATGAGCGGAAAATGGAACCAACAGGTTCACTTATGTTGAACCAATGTTTTTTTTAAAAATTGTTTACACTGTCTACGTCAACTTATCACAATACACTAATATGGTACTGATCAGGGGACCATTTTCCATTTTTACCTGTTGCAAAGTTCGCTTGGCCTCTTCCGAGGTCAGGCTGTTTGTCATGGCCTTCAGTTTGCCTTCCGATTGCCGCGCTGCCGCTGCCTCTTCGCCAAGCTCTGTCGTGAGCCTGGCAATCCTGCGGGGTGATTAACGTGAGCAGCCTGGCAATCGTGGCGTGGATAAGGCGAGTAGCCTGACAATCCTGTGAGGTGGATAACATGAGCAGCCTGCACTGCAAACATTGCATACGTCTGCAGTGCAGTACATATTGGTATGTAATAGCGATGTAAAACAAAATCCAAAAGCAGGGCCCGGCACCGCCACCGATACAAATTTGGTGGGCCCGACATCAAGTGCGACCGGCATCCGGCAGCAGTAGCACTGCACTATGCTCGGCAGCCTCTGCCTATACATGTTTGAAAGTTGATGGATATGCATAAATTTTGGACATAACATTGGGATACTGATGTTTTATTGCTAAAGGAACTGTTTAAATTCCCATTTATGAGCATATGGACGAACACATGAGCGTCGTAGTGATATTTCTTTCATTATTAATCACTTCTGAAAAAATCAGAATCATTTGTCCTGAACCTGAGCCCTTTATGCTGGGCCTGTACTCAGCTTATCAGGCCAAGCATAAAACACGCCGGGCCTGAATTTGGGCCCAGCGCTGGCAGGGACCCAAGGGGGGGCTAAGGGGCCATGCCCCCCCCCCCTGAACGATCCAGTTTACACTAGATAAAGTGAGATTCTACTGAACTTTTAACATTACGACTATGGCCTTGCATGGAAAGAATTGAGTTAAAAAGTTTTTAACGCACCTCCGAAGATTGAACGCACCCACCACAATAAATATATTTCGAAATACACAACGCAATACATCGTACGTACTCTCTCCGCAGCCCGGAACATCCCATTACTGGCTGTCACTACCACAACAGCATGAGTCGATACAATACCCCGAATCAACCAACTGCACATGAGAGCGAGCACGCACTGCTGGTGCGTGTCAAGGTGACACGCCACCAGGTCGCTCTAGCGGCGGGTCCCGTAACTACGGTTTATAAAACCAACGTTACTAGGAGCCGCCACAATAAATATATTTCGAAATACACAACGCAATAACACCCTGGAGAGAAAACCGTTGCATGTAAGCAGACACCACACACAAAGAAACATCAGACTGGAGTCGGAATTAAATCAACATATTGTCTACGAACACATGACTGCGATCAACGATTATTGGAACAGCTTCTCTGTAAACGAACGATCTATCTTGTTGTGCACATAATGCTCCAAAAACACAGAACAAGTTTTCCAGCGACCGAGACGCTGCACATCATCCGTATCAAAACCCAGCTGAACTGCTCGCG
>JARFNZ010125575.1:0-11782 GCA_031763405.1 Balanus nubilus
AGAGAGAGAGAGAGAGAGAGAGAGAGAGAGAGAGAGAGAGAGATAGAGAGAGAGAGAGAGATAGAGAGAGAGAGAGATATATAGAGAGAGAGAGATAGAGAGATAGAGAGAGAGAGAGATAGAGATAGAGAGAGAGAGATAGAGATAGAAAGAGAGAGATAGAGAGAGAGAGAGAGAGAGAGAGAGAGAGAGATAGAGAGATAGAGAGAGAGATAGAGAGAGAGAGAGAGAGATAGAGAGAGAGAGAGATAGAGATAGAGAGAGAGAGAGAGAGAGAGAGAGATAGAGAGAGAGAGAGAGAGAGAGAGAGAGAGAGTTGTATCTTCGTCTCCCGGTTCAATGATAGGGATGAATGACGTGGATATAACGTTGATGGGTGTTTCCAGTGTTAAGTCCTTGCCTTAGTGATCCGCACTGCTAGTGCTCTATCGGAATGAAGGTATACTGACCAGTGGCCTACCCCAAAAGTCATCCTAGAACTCACCATGACAGCGGAGCTGGGGACGGAGGGGTTGGTAAACGGTGCTGCTTTGTCCTGGTGGGCCAGTGGCGTCATGTGACTCATACAGACGTGATCATGGTTAGATCTCCGTGGTTAGATCATGTGAGCGGTGATCAGCTGACTTCTTTCTTTGTTAGATAGAACTGCCCTTTCGTTTAGGAAGTTTCCGTGGAAAAGTACCAAGCGCCTTCTGAAGTTTGATATAACTTTCACGAACAATACATTCGACCGGTTCTTTCCATTTATGGCCATGAAAACTAAAAGATGTGAAGTCGTCGGATGATATCGAAATGGCTCCCAGTACCTACCTGATGTACTTTTAGATGGATTGAACTTCAATAACTGTTTCGCTATTGTAAGCAAAAAAGATAAACTTTAAGTATCACAGTTGTCAATATGCAACTCATAAGTGACGTAGGTAGGTGTCTGTATTGTGTGCTGTTGCTTACTTCAATACAATAAACGATACTTTTTTAAACTGACGATAAAGCATATGTGGTATGTCTCGTGTCAACACTGGCTGGCTGGTCAGGTTGACAATCGCATCAGGTGTGTATGTTGGAGAGTGTTGACGTAGCACCGTGCATAGCATCTTAAATGGCCTTGAATGTCACTGGAATGGCAAAAATAAAGTTTTCTTTGAAGATTGAATATAAGTCTCGTTACCAGGGCTGTGGAGTCGGAGTCAAAACCGGACTTGGAGTCGGTCAGAGTAGACAGTTTTGGCCGGAGTCGGAGTCGGAGTCGGAGTCGATGAGATTTTGCCGACTCCGCAGCCCTGCCCGTTACCATGGTTGCCACCGTCCTCTTACCAGTAAACTGTGACGGATGTGAATGTTCCTTCCGAACTTTGGGCGATGACTTTTGACCACAGCGTCAGCCTGTCAAGGATGGCAATCCTCAATACAGTCAGTGTCTTTTATAAGTTGGCTTCAAACAAAGTTGATGACAAGTCACAAGAATCATTGTAGATGATTCAGGTAGATGATATTGGTTTGAATCACACGGTTCGAAGATGAATTAGATGCAAGGATATTGTGCTTGGATACAGAGACACTGTGCTGCAATACAGTGTTAGTTACCTACCGTGCCGCGGTACATTGATACTGTGCCGCAGTACAGGGATACTGTGTGCACCACGAAATGATGATACTGTGATGCATTACAAGGAGACTGCAATGCAACACAGGGATATTGTGCCGCACCACAGGTATATTATGGCCTGTGTTGCAATAGAAAATACTGTGCCGCAGTACATGGATAGTGTACCGCAGTACAGGGATACTGTACCGCAGTACAGGGATACTGTACCGCAGTACAGGGATACTGTACCGCAGTACAGGGATACTGTGCTGCATTACAGGGATACTGTGCCGCTATACAGGGACACTGTGCTGCAATACATGAATATTGTGCTGCAATACAGGGATACTGTGCCGCAGTACGGTGGTACTGCGCCGCAATACAGGGATAATGCGCCGCAATACAGGGATATTGTGCCACAGTACGGGAATACTGTGCTGCAATACAGGGATGTTGTGGTGTAATACAGGGATACTGTGCCAGTTATGCCACAGTACGGGGATGCTGTACCGCAATATGAATATGCTGTGCTGCAATACAGGGATACTGTGCCGCAGTGCACGGATACTGTTCTGACGTGCAGAGTGACCACAACGACATTATACACAAATAACAGTTCATTTCAGGAATGTTACGCCGCTGTTCCGTGAGACAAACGTAAATTGCCATATTTATGTGATAAAACGTCTTTTTGTCGCCTGCTCCATCCGAAGATGAATGATACAAAACATACGGTAGTAATGAACGCAACTGGTTCATTGAATAACAGCCATTGCTGCGTAGTGCAAAGTGCTCGAACGAGATAAAATGTACCTACTTTGTATTCGTACTTTTCTTGAGCAGCAGTTTCACAGGTTCAAAGCAAGAATATTGCTTGGATCGTGCAAGACTTGATGTAAATCGACGGCTAAAATACACCGCTGGCTGTGCAAAGATTAAGATCATGCAAGCGCAACCGCTTGGCCTAATTTTAAGCGGCGAGTAAAAGACTGCGTAGTGCGTACAGTTTTTCGCAACACAACACTGCCCTTGGAAGAACCGGGATGCTGGGAGCTGGTTTTGTAGGAATAGCTGTGGCTGATAAGAAGCACGTCTGATCTTTTCGCAGGCATTTTTGATCGTAGATATCGCGTCACTATCAGAACAATGTGCTCTGACAATCTCGAAGAAATGGTGATGAGCAAAATACCGCCAGTCTAGGATTTTGAACCTGATGTTTGTGTGGTGTTTGTATGGCTATTTGTGTCTTGTTACGATTGGAAGTAGGTGCTGGTATGCTACATTTGCGTTGTAACCAACCTTTAGATGGATTTGTCGGCACAGCACATCCATTAAAACATTGCGTCTTTTAAGTGCCCAATTGAGATGTAATCCAACTCACAGCAGCCGTTCCGACTGCAATCCTTTGCTGTCTCCGTCCCCCCCCCCCCCCCCCACCCCCTGCACGGTGTGTCGGCTGCAGCGTGTAAGTTCATTACGTGTGCTGCACCTGTATGAGCCTGCGCGAGACTCGTATAATAACGTCCGTTCGAAGGGATGGATGAGGCGGATGCCGAGCTGCCGTTGTCCCGTCCTGCCCCGCTCCTCCCATGGAAGCCATTCTCGGCGAAACAAGCGGTGTCCCTGTGGCGGCGCATGTTTCACAACGGAGGACCGTGAGACGGCAGAACCGGCGCCTGTGGACACGACGATGACTCTGGACTCTGGAGTCCTGGACTGACGAGTCATCGCTCATCAAAGCCCCCGAGGCGATGGACCGACACTCGAGATAAGGAGTCATAGGCGCCAAATCAGCTGATCTGTGGCTATACGTGTATTGAGCCAGAGGCTCAACACTCAGCAACAATAGTGTTGACAGAATATCAAACTGCGGGACGGTGAATATCGAAACGTCAAGCGTGAACGACCATCACATTATGTTAACATAGAAAATACGGATTTTTATTTGGTGTCCATGTGTGTTTGTGTTGTGTCGGTTAGTAGAAAGGTGCCTATATCGTACTAAACAGCGTCAGCATGGCGCGGAAATATAAACCGTTCCAGTCATGCAAGTCAACATACATTTCCATATTTAGTGTCGGATGACTTACCGATTTTCGCTGCAAAAAAATCCCGCTAACGAGAATTCCGCATGCCTCGGTGGCTTTATCATTTCCTTCCTTATTCAGAGGCTACCGTTCACAGAGGGCCCCCATAGTCACACGGTAGAGCTGGTGAGCAGATGTGCCGTCTTCCGCCAACGCTACAGAACAGCAGAACGACAGCAGTGGTGAGATTGTAAACAGTGAATGAAGATCTGCAAGAATTTGTGCTGCTGTTGTCATACCACTTCCCGATGAAATCCGTCCAGTGTTTGTCTGCTGAAACTGGTGACAGTAGGACGTAGGTATGTTTGGTGGTGGTGATTGACGGAGCACTGCAAGCGCAAAAGGGCGAATGTTTTCATGCTTAGAAGAGTTCGCTAGTAACTGCATTCCGATCATGCCTTTGTGAGTCATGGCAGATCTGTGTTCCTACTCGCATATTTCGAAGTAAAAATAACCAACAATTTCGCTTGAAAGTGACCAAAAGCTCACGCAACTCATGATGATGTAGATGAGGGATGGCATGCATGTTCATGTAAATGTTTCCGCCGAGCAGATAGTGATAGCACGGGTCAGCCAGCACGTGCAGGACTGAAAAATACATTCCGGAACCTTTTAGGCGAAATAATTTCACGGAATATCGCAGCTGGAATGCTAATTTTATAAAGCACAAGAATACCTTTGCCTGCTACTCACGCGTTTCTTTTGGGAAATATCATTGTTTTACCCTACAATTTGTGTTAAGTATGCATCTTCCCCTAACGTGCCATCAAACATGTAACAATGCATACCGAAGGACCACTTTTTGGGGTGATTAATTAATAATTGCATTTACTAAATGCATTGTAAATAATTACTAAATTACTAAATGCATTGAATGCAACAAATGCAGTATTAGTTTTGTAAAAGACGGCAACATGCATCGATTACTCTCCCTTCTTCTGTGCGCTACTTTTTATTCTTCCTTGAAATTTGTGGTAGGTAGGTCGTGGTTATGTGTACTTTTCCCAATGACGATCATCCAATAAAATGTCTGTACATGGTGGTCACCATTCTTGTTCCAGGAAAAACGAGCAGGGTAAACGAGTTGCTTAATCACTTCTGAAACCACCGATGGATCAGATCATCTATAGTCAGTCGATGACGGTATATGACGTCACACATTGGCAAGGGATAGCGTTTTCAACTCCGTGAATTCGCTTTGAATGAAGTCGCGTGTGGCATGGAGTGTGACAAATAACATCGATTCTCGCATTGGCAGGGATTTATCAGTTCTGTTTAGTGTGCTTTCTAATCTTCCTGCAAACTCTTATCACTGAGTCGTGCTTATTGCTCAGTCGTCTCCGTCGTAAACGTCCTTGTTGCGTGTTTGTATATGCCATCCGCTTACTTGCCAATGCTTCCATTCGCCTTCCATATGTTCAATTCCCACCAACATCAGCCATGTCTGACCTCATCCCCTCCCAGCTCCAAACACGAGTTCTGTTTCGCTGCCCACTTTATGGCTCGCTCGCAATCAGTACAGGAGGCGTCACCAGAAGCACAGACAGGAGGAACAGGCGGAAACAGGGGCGGCTCTCTCGACAGCCGCGAGCACTGCGCATGCGCGACGACACGTTCCAGTCGCGCGCGGGCTGACCAGGCTGAGATCAGAGCTGACGGACAAGATGAGAGAGACCGGTTGCGGAGCGGGCGGCGTGCGGCCCTACACCGGCCTAGGGCCGCCCTAGTGCGGCCTGGGGCGAGCTCTAGGTCGGCTAGGGCTCGGCTGGCGTGCGCCAGCAAGCACATGATCAGAGACGCACACACACACGCAAACACGGGCAGCCACTCCCCACTCGCGCGTGAGACAAGATGCATGATCAATGAACACGATGGTTGACGACTCGCAATGCACATTTAATGGCTGAATGGTGTGATGATGCAGTCTCACATCACGGTTTTCTATAAACCTAAAGCTCCCAGCCGTAAAGGCCTGCTTCATCGTAAACAAAATTCGAATGACGCATGCACTTGGAGTTAGCAGGCGTGCTTGACTCGACGATCATCGCACACACAAATTCGTTATCCCAAACCGCATATCACGCTCATAACGAATCATTTCGGTCACAATTTCAAGTATAAAGAACATGCACCCCTTTGGAAACTCTCAAATCGTGCTAGAGAAGAGCGCTCTACATCCACAGGTCAAGAGTCGGAAATACTATATAATTTGACGGAAGATTTCGGTGTACAACGGCTGGTTATTTTGATTGAGTCACAGCAGTAATGGACAATTCGGTGACCTCGAAACCAAACGGCGACCAACTAAGACCACAAGCTCCGTGCTCGAACCGAACAACAAAACAACGCATACAAACAAGGCACAGAAGCGGCGAATTGTCGGAACACGCTCTGTGTCGATGACGCAGCACGCACACGCGCACCACACACGCACAAATTACACATACGCCCACACAGTACACAGTACACAGAGCGCCGCTTCAAACGCCGACGCCCCTCCGAGGAGGCGTCGCACATCACAGATTCTTCCTGCCGCCGTCAGCACGGCCGGTCCGGCGGACAGGTTTGCACTTCATCTCTCTTTCTCCCGCACTCTCTCCTGTCCACTTGTCACCCTTAAAGCTTCGCTGGCTTTGAACTCTGGACACCTCGCACCGCGAAGCGCGCGGTGCATCGTGGTGTGCACGCGCACGCGCTCGAGTCCGTCCTGAGGCTCGAGGGCCGCGCCCCCGCCGGCTGGGCGGCCGCCACGCGCCAGGGACGGCTTCAGGGGGTGAGATGTCCCATCACTGGCGCCTGAACCACGTCACGCCGAAGAAATCGAAGGCCCTAGTCGCGACAAACCGACAGGTGAAAAATCGTTTAGCGTCACCGGGACAGTAAGAACACCAAAAATATTCGGAAGCGACGCACTCAGCACTGTGACCATAAACAGTCCGCTAGGATAGGCAGATTAGCAGCACTATACTGCAACAGAATAAGGCGCGCTTCGCCGAAGCGGTGACGCTGCGCAACCACAGGTTGGCCTGACCTCGACAAGCTGACAGCCTGTCATGGATCATCATAAATCTGGCCATCGCGTGTCAATGGCTGACACTATTGGCCGTGATGCTACCGATGTGGACGCTCAGAGAAACTAGAACTCTGCGAGCGATACAAGTGGCCACAAATTTAATAAACAGAGCACTCCGAACCTATCGGCGATTTATCTTGTGGCGCGTCGGGCGGGCGGCACGCGAGTGTCCAGGTCAGCCGGGCTGAGGCCTCTCCCTTCCTCTCTCTCCAGCGGCCCCTCTGCCCGGAGCAGGCGGAGGACAGCCGACGGAGAGGCTCTGCGGAGGGAGGTCCCCGGCTCGGCCTCGGCCAGCCCGGCAGCTCTCGGCGCCGTGCTGTGGAATGACAGTGGCAGTGTTGTCCCTGACAGGGGCGGCAGCGGCAGCGGCGGCCGGCAGCGCTATCATAGCTCGGCCTGATGGCGCTTCATGTGCAGCGCCAGGTGGTCGGACCGCGAGAAACACCGCTCACAGCTGTCACACTTGAACGGCTTGGCGCCCGTGTGCTTGCGGTAGTGCCGGGTGAGCTCGTCGGAGCGGGCGAACCTCCACTCGCAGCCTTCCCACGAGCATCGGTAGGGCTTCTCGCCTGCAACCAGACAGACAGACAGTCAGCGAGGGGTCAGACGAGGTCATCCATGACGTGTCGGTGTCGGTTACGAAGGCCACCCAGGGACTAGGTTACCGGAGAGACCAGTCATCACTAACGGTCGGGTCAGCAAAAGTTACACGAATTATCTGTCAGTTGAAACTCCCCGCCATTACCAGTCATTGGCATCGAACTTGGCGTCGTATCATGAGACCAGACATTTGGCCGGAAATGATCGCCGAGCTGAAAAACGAGATATCTGATCAGACTTTGGTCGAATTCTCGCGAGGACACGCATCACACATCACACATTGACATCGCACAATCTGCAGTGTGCTGTCGCTGTGTCGTGCAGCTTCTGCGCCGTCTGTCGAGTGTGTTTCATCACCCGCGTGTGCCCTTGACTGGCCGACTGCGACCATTGTGAGGTGACTCCGGCCCGCCTGGGGCGTACCCGGCCGGCCGGGGCCGCATTCAGACCGCATCTGCTCCCCCGTCATCACTCAAACCGGCAGACAGGCGGCAAATATCGCCACGCCCCCATTTACAGCTCACATCGGCGACGAAATAAAACGTCTATCCCCCGGTGTCTGTTTCTGGGTCCTTCGTTAATTCGGGCGGCCCGACGGGTGATGTGATGGCGAGAGGAGCGGGGGAGAGCGACAGAGGGCGAGCGCGAGGGGGGGGGGGGGCAGAGGAGGGTGGGGAGGGGGTGGAGAGGAGGGTGGGGAGGGGGAGGAGAGGGATGTGTCAAGTCAAGCCTGCAACTCGTCCGCTGACGCCCAGCCTAGCGCGAAGAGGACAACAGCGGCGCGGGGAGCGGGGCACAGCTGCGTACAGCTCGAACGGCAGAGCTCGTGAAAACATCCGGACGGGTCCCGGGCCCGGCGTCAGAGCGAGACATCACTGACTTCCTGTCGGCCCACAGCGGTCAAGGGCCGCCAGACGAAAAACGGACCTGTTATTGGCGGGTGTAAAATGGGAAGTAGGAAGTTGCAAAAGTGTGGAGAGGGAAGTGCCGCTGCGAGTGTTTGGCTATGCATATTGAAATGAGAGTAGCCATACAAGGTTTTCGGTTTGAAGGCTCAGAAGAAGCGCACAGCAAGGCATACAGGTGTCCTGTCCTGTGGTTTCAGTTTTCACCCATTCGTATTTCGAAAACCGTTTTTGTAGGCTCGACTCAGGAATTTGCATGCCTTCCACGTATAATTGGAAACAAGATACCTGGCGATATACATAGGGATAGGTTTCCGCCCGACTCGGAAATTGCCACGCGCGGCGTACAATTTGAAACGATGACAGACGGCTCTCGGAGTAATGCCACTCCCGACAGAGTAATGCCACTCCCGGCAGAGCCGTATACCCGCGCGTCACGCCCTATTCAATAGTATGTAATTAAATCGCCATCAATTCAATCTTTAATTGAAATCCTTTTGAGACACTAGTTAGGCTAGTCACCACACGTCAGTTCCATTGTCCGCCACCGCCACGGTCTAGTTAAGAGCGAACACTGCACTGCACCTCTTTCTTGTCAGGGTTTGTGTTTTTATCCATTGACGTCGTCCATCAGTAGGTCTTCCCGTCGACGATTTTGGTTAAAAAAAAAGAAAAAAAGGCAAACTTCATTAAAACCAGATACACAAAGTGACGAGCGTGTGATTTTGTGAAACACAGCAACATCGTCTTGTTCCACGGAAAGATTGCAATGATTGCGGTTTCTAGATTTTTTTGCAAAATACACCAGCAATTTTATAAGTACCTACCTGAATGCAAAATATAAGGTGTAAAATTATTGCACAGGCCAAGAACTTCAGCTGTTCGTGAGTTTATACCTTCTGCTCAATAAAACCTGCAAAGTGGCACCCTGACATAAGAAGATAGAGAGCAGGAAATCGCAGACAGATCTGCGGTGACCACGCACCGAGCGCCACCGTCCCGAAACAATGGCTGGCGCCTCACGACCCAACCAGCAGCCCTCCCTCCCTCCCCTCCCTCCCTCTCACCAGCCCACGTTACCGACTCACCACACCACCCCCACACCGGCCAACCTCTGCCCAGGGCCAGACCGGTGCCTTGCCAGGTTCAAGGCTGCACGGACAGCGCCAGCGGGCGACAAAACGATAACGACTTGTGACGAAATGCTGTCGGCGTTTCAGACCGGACCCCCAAATGCAACGAAGCGGGGTAGGTATATTTCTGCCGAAGAAATCTATCGGTATCGAGCAAAGGTTATCATTTCAGTGATACGCTTTCCCTTTTGCGTTCTGAATTGACAGTATTAATGGAGTCTTCCTCTTACTCTTGCCTCCATGCGGTGAACGGAAATTATTTCCTGCCTCGGCTGCGTCTGCATGGTTTTGATCGCAGGTTCGGTTCGCGGTACATCGGACTGATCAAACGTGAGATGCTCAGAAATTACAGGTTAGTAATGGGGCCGGCAGCAGACGAGCGCATGCCTGCTTCTGCCTTTGAGGAGAGGCTTGAACGGTAGTTCAAAAGACCGGTCGACCGACCACAACCAAGGTGGAATCCTCCCGGCAAGGACTGTGGCGTCCTTTCAGATTCTTAGCCTGATTCTAATCAGACTCTTGTATATAAGCATCATGACGGTGAAACAGCCGGCCGGTTTGCACGAGTCGAATGCCCCGGGGCGGGCGACCAGTGCAGGCCGCCGTGTTATCCGCAGACCCAGCGGGACCAGCGGGGCCAGTGGGACCAGCGGGGCCAGCGGCGGCCCGGGCCAACCCTCTCGCCCGGTTTGAAGAGGCTCCGCCGCCGGTCATGACTGCATGGGCCGCTCTCAGGCCGCCCGATCGAGCCGACCGAGCCGCCGCCGGGCCGCAGAATTTATCTCCATCACAGCGGCGAATACCGGCGGCACCAGTTTACGAGATGTGTTAAGCGCATAGCAATGAGACGGCGGCGGCGGCGGGAGGGAGGGAGGGAGGGAGGGGCCCGGGAGCGGCGGACGGAGAGCCGCCGGGAGGCGGCAGGGAGAGGAGGGAAGAGCCGGCAAGGGACAACAGCCCCACCGCGCAGTCAGCATCGATCCCTCGTCGTCTGACCTACTTCGCTGATGGTGTGTGACTTTTTTGCGGACGCTCCGAGAGGAGCAATGGAGAGTGACGTTTGTTTGTCCACCCCCCCCCCCCTCCCGGCAGCCATGTCTCAGCGATGACCGGCTATTGCGCGACGCGACGCGCGGCGCTCGACGTCCGCGTCAGAAGAGCCTCATAAACACGTCACGAGCTCGATAAAATTCCATTATACATCGCACGCGCGCCGCGTCGGTGGTCTATCATAGGAGGATGCATTGTTTTGACTCTGGCGCCGGGGACGGCCGTGTAGTGCCAGCTGATTGAGGTCGCCGGCCGGCAGGGGCGACCCCAGACATTCCGGCGAGTAACGGGACCGGCCGGCGGCGAGGGAGCTCATGCCTACGCATACACACGTGCGTGTCTGGGGTGCGGGCTGGCGGCGGGCCTCGCTGCGGGGGCACCAGCTGGAGCCTGGATGAGGAGGGAGGGAGGGAGAGAGAGAATGAGGGGTGGGACGGAGGAGTGAGGCGGCAGAAAGGCGCACAGGTGTGTGAGAAGGGAGGGAGGCAGTTTGCGGTAAAACGGGCAACTGTAAAGTAATTGAAGAAAATTAGAAAAAAACTGTTATTCTGCTCGAATCTGAGAATCACTGATTGGGACGAATACTCAAAGCGTGGTCGTTCATGTTCCTCAGTAGCTCAACTTTGCACCTCTACTCCTATGAATGCAATATTTGGTGTAGGTAGGTATAAAGACGCAATGGAAAATAAATAAAACGATTCGTTCCAATCCGCCATGTATCGCTTTTTTAATACTTATTCAATGAGTGCCTCAATTCAAGGAGATAGGTATGCCGGGTACACTGACATTCAATCAAACCAGGCCAGAGGTCAGGTCACCTCGGGGCCCCGGGGCGACAGGTCACCGGGTCACAACAAACATCCCGGAGCCGGCAGCCTGCTGGGCGAGCCGTGACGACCAAACAAGCGGGGAGAATCGGGAGGCGATGAACAACCAGCCGTTCTGAATCGTGACTAACAAGTCTTCGAGCTGGAATTAATCCCGCTAATTACAGCTTGCCAGGCGCGGTAATCAGGGAGCTTGGAGGTCCCGTCCCACGTACACCCCTCCCCTCCCCCTGCCTGCTGTCCTCTCCTGCCCTCCCCTCCCCACATTCCCCCAGTAACGGGTTCCCGCGCGACGACACAATGCACCATATTCCCGAGGCCGCCGCCGTCGGGCCGCCGCGCTCGTAAACCTGCAGCTCTAGCTCACGACTCACGGGCCGCAGGTATGGCGTCGGCCCCGACCGGGCGCCCAGCGCTGCCTGCACGCTCTGATGAATGGGACTGAGCGTGGCCTCGGCACTGGGGACGCCGCACGAGACGGCGACGGTCGTGACGCCCCCCCCCCCCCCCCCCCCCCCCCCC
>JARFNZ010125586.1:0-11780 GCA_031763405.1 Balanus nubilus
TTTTGTTAATTGTCCTGCACCATCTTCTAGCACACTCACTTTTGGTCTTGTTCTTTGTTGTACACGTATATACTTGTACAATGCCTTGGGGTCATTCTTCACATTCCTGGCAATGTGTTCTTCATATTGGGAACGTGCCTCTCTGATTCTTTGTGTTGTTTTGTTCCTCTGGGTGGTGTATAACTGAAAGTCTTCCTGCTTCTTGGTTTCTATATACCTTTTCCACAGCTTGTATTTCAACACAACTTCTTTTGTTAAGCTGCGGTTCCACCATGGCTTGTCAGGCCTGTGGGACTTTCGTGGAGTCCAGATGGGTATGTGGTTTTCTATGTTTGTGTTGATGATATGCTTAATAAACTCCCAGGCTCCTTCTACATCCATGTCTTCGAGTCTGGACCAGTCGACTTGCTCTAGGCTTGTCTGTATCCTACCATACTCTCCTTTCTTGAAGTTTCTTCTTCTATTGTGCAAGTAACATGCTTTTGTCTGAGTGATGTTACACTTTAGGAGGTACTTCCATTTCAGTACGACATGATCACTCTTACCCACAGGATCAGTCATCTCCATGTCATCAATTACTGAATCCTGATTACTGAAGACTAGGTCAAGCTGGGAAGGATTTTGACCATCCCTGTACCTAGTCTGACATTCAACTTTTTGTTGCCAGTACAAATCTTGTGTTGAATTGTAGAATTGGGCTTGGGGTGATTCCAGTGGTCCTTCCACCAATCCTTCCTCCCAGTTGATCTGGGGAAAGTTAAAGTCCCCCATCACAATTGCTGGTACTGAACCCCCTTGTCTTGTTTGGAGAATCAAATCAATCAGTCCCTTATTACTTATGTCAGGATTATTTGGGGGTCTGTAACAAACACCCACCAAGAGTCTTTCAGTTCTTGTTAATCTGATATAGCACCAAACAGCCTCCTTAAAGTCTTCATTGTTTAGGTTACAGTCTGACACTTCAAATTTCTCACTCACAAGTAAGAGTACTCCACCACCTCTTTTGTCATCCTGTCTGTTATATCTGCATGCTGGGTGATATCCTTCTATGTTAATATTCTCTTTCATCCAAACCTCTGTGACTCCAATCACATCAGGCTCATCAATTTTCAGTCTCCCTTCAAACTCATCTATCTTGTTGCGCAAGTTGTTTGCATTTGTGTACCAGAACTTGATACACCTTTTGCTCTGCCTGCTTCCCTCCACAGCTTCTTTTTGTTTTGTTCCTTCTTTACCTGATTCCCCCTGTTCAGTTTGAATCCTGGCCCTGCATCTCTCACTAGTAATACTTCCATCTGCGTTTTTTTCTGCTCTCAAACATTCACTCGCTCCTTTCCCTTGGAACAACTCTGCCTCGAAAGATTCGATGAGTTTCCTTCCCTCTTTCATTGAGCTCTTCTCGTAGCTTCTTTTGCTCTAACCTTTCATCCACTGATAGGTCTCTCGTCACATAGATGTTGGAGAAACCAACGTCCCGAAGTTTTGTTCGTCTTTTGATGAGTTTATTGACATTCTCTCTGTCTTTCAACTTGATCAACATCAGTCTTGGCTTGGAGGTCTCAGGTCCTGGTTTCTTTCCAAGTCTGATAACATTGACAACTTCCATGTCAGTCGCTGCATCATCAAACAGGGCTGAGACAACGTTTTGAAAACTTGCATGATCATAGTCTTTACGTTCTTCAGCATTTGTTGACTGGCATTCAGGTATGTTGTGCAACAACACATTTTTCTCCCGGACTTCTTTGTCTTCCTTTATCCTCACAATCTCCTTGATCTCATGCGCACTTTTCTTCAGCTCTTCCGAGTACTTTGGCATTGCTTGCACAGCCTCTTTCTGCTCTTCCAACGTTTTTTCTGTCCTGGTCTGTTGTTCCTTGATTTGCTCAACTACCATTTTCTCCATGTTTGAGATTTTGCTCTCTAACTTGTTTCCGATGTCCTCTTTGGGCTTGCTGTCCCTCAGCACAGACAGTATGGTTTTCTCTGCTTGATCTATCCTAGATACAACATGCTTTCCAACATCCAGCATTTCCCAGAACTTTGGTTTGCACTCTATACAAAGCCAAATAAAATCATACTTGGCATGTGCCCTAAAGGCATCGATGGAAAGCCCCTGACATTTTGGGTGGTACCATGACTTGCAAATATCGCACATAATGCAGTCCTCTTTGTCAGTAGGTAAGTACAAGTCCACACTCCTTCAGGCCCCCTTTGCATGATTGCTTAGTTTTTTTGGACTTACCAGCTATTTGCCAGGCTCCCCCACCGTCACCTTGAATTTGTCCACCACGCTGTCCACATTCCACTTCGTCTTCAGTGTTTTGATTTTCGCGACGATGTTCCATGGCGTTTTGCTGCGATTGTGACGCGGCCGAAGCCAAGCGCCCCCTAGTGCCGACCATACCAAACTGTTCTGAGTTCTTCAGTTATCTATTTTTCCTGATTATAGATTTAAATGAAACTATTTCAATAATTACCAGCAGAATTCTCAACCTTCAATTTTATCTATTCCATCGATCTCCTGCATCTCAATCTTCTTCTCACTAGTTGACCTTGACCCTGACAATTGGACCACAGTGGCGCACGTCTGACCGGGGCGAGGATCAGAAAGGAAGTTTGGGATAAATTTGGAAGAATTTGAAAATTAAAAACTAAATTACAAACTTTGGATTTTTTTAAATATACCTATTCGCATTTTGAAAACCTTCTCAAAGACCAGAATATACATAAAACACATTACTTAGATAAATATGTGTATCAAGTTTGAAGTCGATAGCTTCAAAATGACCTTTCGAGGATCTTTCAGAGGCCAAAAACGGAACTTCTGACATTTCTGCGAATTCCGATGATTATTTTAATTGTTCGTTAATTTCCGAGTGTGATGGATAAACAATTTTCTAGTGTCATCTTTCGCGTTTTGTTTTTAAACGAAAAATGACATCACGTATTATAGCCCCCAATGACCAAAATCAGCACATTGACCTTTTTGCTATCGTGACCTCAGATGACGGTGACCTCATCCATGACCACCAGGCTACTGGTGGCTAGGCTAATGGTACTTGAAATTGTCAGGGTTACGATTCACGTTGATTTATTGGCTGCTTACGCGTTTCACATCGTTTTTTTTCGCGCGGCAATCTCACCAACTGAAAAAACACATTTTTACTTTGACCTGACCTACGACATTATCGGTGATCTCCAGGTCAACAACATTTATTTTCTCATGCTCAATTTTCCAGGGTTATCGAACGCCGTTTATTTTGTTAAAGTCGGCCCAGTAGTTTTGGGGATCGACAGAGGGGGGAATAGCTCCCCAGAAAGTCGTGTTATGGAAATACCCCAGTAAGGCGCGGGTTAAATCGGAAGATACAATCAATTTTTGATAGGGACTTCAACATTGCCTGCACGTGACAATTCTGAAGATGCACTTGGGATTGTGTGCTTTTTGGAAAAAGACTATGTATAGAAATTATGCGAGTAATCAAGGTCAAGTTAGCTGAATAGGACACGGTCAAATATTTTTTTACCAGCTATTGAAAGGCTAACATTGCGTCAGGTAAACAAAAATACGCAAACAACCGAATGCGTAAAATCTTATTGCATTGTCTTTTAATGAAGCGTTCGACGTTACATTCCATGCAATATATTTTTTAATATATGTATTTGGCCTTTGTTGCACACATCAAGAAAATCTAACAGAAAAGGAAGCAAAGTCCTCTAAAGCACAGACACAATTTATTTAGCAAGCTGCATTTATCCAACGTGTAAGGCATGACGAATTCGCAAAGTAACAAATCTCTCATTGAACAATTATCCACCTCCGTCAGTTTTTATCTCGTTACTGCCCCTTCCCGGCCGCTGTTGCAGCCACTTCGCTTCACACTTCCCCACATCACTGCCTGCCCGGCTGAACCCTGCGCCCTTCACTGGCTCAAATGCCCGGACGCCCGAGCTTTGGCCAGCGGGTCCATGACGATGCTGAGAGTGACGCCTCCCTCGGCCCTGGTGGTGGTGTAGACGGCGTCGGCGGGCACCAGCAGCGTGGTGTCGGCCTCCAGTTTGTGCACCTCCCCTGCCACCTCCACCTCAGAACTGCCCTCCTGGAGGTCGCATAGAACGCCATTGTAACTGAGCTGCAGGCTGTTAGAAGGCACCGTCGATAACTCCAGTAACGTTGTATTCACTGACCTATGTCATATGCTTGACAGAATCACGATCGGAATATTAAATAATATTGAGTATTAATGAGAACGAAAATGTGATTTTCTAAGCCAAGATGGCCAAGGGTGTTGGAAAAGTTACCCAAACATTTACATTGCATAGGCCAACGTAGAACAACGTACAAATCTATATCGACCCTTTATAAAGTAGGTACCTGTTCAACGTGCAAGACAGTATGCATTCTGCTTGAAATTGTGCTGGAGACAACACACGCTTTCACAATATTACGTGCACAACAATAACAATCGGTCTCAAGTAACAAAGCACCAAGCACACAAGTATCCAGCCCCATGTCGCTTACGATCTGCCAGAGGAAGGTCTCAGCTCGCGGGTTGTGGCATTTGAGGGTGCCCTCTCCCAAAGCCACCACGTCGGTCTGGTATGTAAGGTCAAACAGTCGCTTGCTGCCCTCAGAATCCAGTTCCGACCGGTTTGAGGTCAGCCAGTGCTGCAGCGGGAACGGATCCTCGCTCTGTTGGTGGATAGGAGCTGGGGTAATGGCAGATATTGGGAGAAAGAAAAATACACAGAGATACAAGAAATAGAATGAGTGGGGTAAGCACACTCATTAACACAAACACAGGTAATGAGTGGTGTACCTGATGGAAACACAGATAATTACACAAAACAATCGCTTGACAAAAGTGGTTCAGCCATGTTTGATTTCTGAGGAATAGCATATGAAGGATAAATTATGTAAATAAACCATTCTCGCTCTGCCGGTCACCCGGCATTTCGCGATCGGAGAGCAAGGGCCAAGGACCTGCGCATCAAGCTCTGCTCAGCACAAGGTCTAACTTCGCAAAGCCGGCCATGAACTAAATTTATTTGTAAAAAAAATAGGCAAAATTCCATACCTGTCTGACATTGTCCGGCTCAAAGTACGGAGGGCACATGAAGGAGCCGAGCCCGGGCTGGTTGGAGCGGTACTCCTCCGACTCGAAGAAGTCCTTGATGACGGGACCCAGCTGCGACCCCAGGTCGACACAGTAGAACCAGCGCTCCCACAGAACGTCAGTCGTCTCGCCCACATAATACCTGGGACAGACGGACAGGTGGCATGACACTGGATTATTGCCGACAGAAAAACATTTCTTAAATAGGAATGTGTCATGCCATATAAAAACACTTCGATTGATTGTCCAATATTTGATCTGACCTAAAAATACCCGAAGAATTCCGGCAAGGAACAAGGTAACCACCAGTACATGCCATTTATTAAATTATAATCAGCACACTGACTCGAAACTCCAATATATCTCAGTGGCCTACTCTAGGCTTATCTCCAAGGTCTAATCTTGGGAGAGCTCATTCTGCCCGAAGACCCGCTGCCGCTGAAGCCCACGCACCGCAGGCAGTCGTATTCCTTGTCCTTGATCCTCTCCCGTTCAAGGACTAGACCCGTTGTGTCTTGATAACGTTGCGGAGAGTGCGGAATCTTGCCCGGCAGCAGGAAAATCTGAGAAGAAATAGCAGACGGTGGTGACTGGTGGTAGAGGTATTTTACAATACAGAGCGTGTTCTACGAAGTGCGTGGAAATGTGATACCTCTGATATATGATAGGCCAAAAGTGACACAATCGGGTGTTTAGTAACGCAGGCTGGCTGTGATGACTGGCACACACCGGATGGGCAAACAAAAATCGTTCACAATCTGAGGTTTATTTAGGAGAAGGTTGAGCAAAGACAGGGATTTTGAATTTCGAACGCCCATTTTTATCTTGGGCTTTTGGTATTATTATTGAAAAATTTCAAATCAATCCTTTCACTCATTCGCACTTGATATGCACAGAAACAAAAGACGACACGGCCTTGAGATGACCCAAATCATATCTTCTCATTGTAGTTCATCAGATTTATTCACCACATGAGATGAGTGATTGCACCTCCTTCAGAGCAAACTACAACGTTTATTCGTCATTTCCACTGCAGCATACTTCACCTGATGGTGTTCGGTCACTACCTCCCAGGTATCCACCCTATCACATTCCTAAAGTCCTTCGGGGGGTCAAACCTCTGACGGTAAGGCAACTGCCTCCGCCAGGACCTTCCAGATGCATTAGTCCATGGGTTAACGTCGAATTAGTTCGGCGACAATTCATCCTAGTCGATGAAGGAATACCGTTACGCCTGAAGCCCTTGGGACCATCTGCCTCTATAAAAAGAGCTCTATTTTTTCTGTAAGATGAAATCATATGAGTAGAGCTTCTCATAGCAGGTAGCCCCTGCTACCTAGGAGCGGCCATCTAATCCGTTTTTTGCCGCCTGGGTCTCTACAGAAAGGTATGGCAGTAAGGGATCTCAGACGGCGACTTGCGGTTCTAAGTTCGCCTGGTGCTGTGTCTGTCCTTCGGGTTTCTGATGAGCCGGTTGGTGTAACTTACACAATTACATAACTGGTGTTAGATTATGCTTGGTATGTCACAATAATAGTTTGATATAAAATAATAAATATGTTCCTGCATTCAGGTAAACACTGCTCAAAGACAAGTTAAAGTTAAGCGTATCGATACACTCAGTGCCAGTTTAGCTTTGCTGACCTCAAGGAACAGCCAAGATAACTTCAAACCTGAGAGGATAGTTACCAGAATATAAGCTATCCGAAAACAACTTTCCAAACTGCAAAGCTTTATTTCCATTGCAATACAAAACGGAAAACCCTAAAAATTCGACGACATACTTTCACAAACCGTTTCATCCAATATGTAAGAAAATGTGAGATTCCCCTTGATTTTATGGGAAACTGTTTATGTTTCGCTGTGAAGATTACGTGTTTCGTTTTTTTCTTACATCTTCATATGTCATCTACCTATATTTCTATAGGTTTTCATGGCACGCGCTATGCCGCGTGAAATTCATCAAACCAAATCATGGTCAGTAGCCGGAAACCGAGCAAGCCCACATGTCAATCAAGCTCTCCCTGTTATCCAACCATAAAATCGCCTGGGGCGCGTTCGGCTGGGGTCTCCACCCGAACGCGCCCCGCGGGGTCTGGGCGGGGGGAAATTTTACTCTTACTAATCTTCCGAACCAATGGTCGCAGCGGGACACGAAGGCTTCAAACGAAAGCTCTCGATACAGAATAGACCTGATGCGTGAAAATATAATAACTTACAAAGATAACGAATCGATGCATTAAAACGCACTGAATCTAATGTTGTATTATTTTTATCTAATTTGCACTCCTAGTATCAAGATATAACGAAAAAAGCGAAGCGAGGTTCCGCGCTGCTGACGTCACTATTAAGTTGGGGACTTATCTATGAGTCGTTCATTAAAAAGGGCACTGGGCTGAAACATTTTCGTTAAATGTATGTAAATTTCTGGACATCATTTTAGGCGGTACTTCGTTTAATAGAAGATCCATGGATGCCAATGTTGAAGACACGTAATATGCCAGAAAAACAAAGGAGTATAAACCGGTTTGAAATTAGTTACCAGAGATGGAAGTGCCCCAACCACTATAATACCATACAGCAACATAAATCGAAATATCATAATTTTGCATAACTTTTATCTGCAATGTGCATAACTTCGCCACACAGAAGACTCAAAAGCAAAGCTTTAGTCAACTTTTATGCAGACAGTGTGGCAAATAATTGAAGAAGGGCTAAAATGATCAGGCTTAATAATCAAACGCTGCTAGTCATAGTAATCAGCCATTGAAGTTTGTAAAATGAAGGCATGCCTTTATGTATCATGCGGACATGAGTTGCGTTAGCAGGGTGTTTGACAGCCGAGTGATAGTTATAAACGATAAGGTGATGATTGTTAGGTGTGTACCGAAGCCAAGAAACCCATTGAATATTGCGCCTTGACGTACTAAAAAATCGTCCACGTCCAACTCCAAATCAAGACATGACAAATTTGGAACATTGTCGTGAATCGCAAAGGAACAGTCGTAACTGAAGCATTGCTGTTGATATAAGGACTACTCTGAAAAGGTTAGAAGGGGTTTTCATACTATTTTTATCTCGGAAATAGCCGGCTGGGACAGCCGGCGATTGCCCGGGGCCGATATGTGCGTAACAGTGTATTGCACGGTGCTTTTTATATTTCGTCCATTATTTGCAATTATATTACACATTGTTTGACCTAGCTTTTTGATACGTTGAGTACCTGTATGTCAGAACCCACCTAATTTCCATTATTTTCAAACAAAACGTGACATACATAATGTCAATTATCAAACCCATACCACAACCTCTGCTTGCCAACCTTACGTTGACGTCACGCACCAAAACTAGTCTCTAGGGGCACGAAAATAGTCACACAAAAACATAATATTTTTACGGCAATAATAGATAAAACTGAAAACTTTTAACACATTTCAATACAAGAAATGATGCTCAAGATGAATGTGATATCAGCTCAACCTCGCGAATCAGGTCCATTCTACACCGAAATGCACTTTTATGAGACGGTAAAGTGATTCCAGCAATCCTAGCGCCAAGTCCGTGCTGTTTTTGAAATGGTTCATACAGTCGACATCCAAGTCAGAAAAAATGGACTATAACAGCCTAGCCAGCGTCTTAACGTTAGCCATTTCCAGTTTTGTAATTTGGAGATGGCCTGTGACAAAATCGCACGAGCTGCGCAACTCATATTATTCTTCAGCATTCCTTGGTGCAATTGGGCACAATGACAACCTATTGTTGTGACTTGTGAGCCAAACATTCATGAACTGTGTGCCTGTGAGCGTGGTTTTTGTTACATTACAACTCAAAGTTCAGCAAAAACCAGACCTCAAAATGTGGTAGATAGGTATATCACTAGACCAGAGTAACAACACATGAAATAAGAGAGAAAACAGAAAGCGCATATCCTCAAGATTATTTTGAACTAACTTTATAAGTGGTGCGCAGCAGATGTCGCCAGATATTGAGGGTGGCCAAAGTTAGGACGACGAATTCATGAAAATAATCTAACCTTAGCCATTTCATTAAGCACATTATTTTCACTCCTGTATACGCTTATGTTATATGTGAAAGTTCCCAAGCAATGTTAAATTTGATCCTGAATAAAATATTAGCCGAATGGGAATGATTATTTCGTGCCAACAGCTAAGCAGCCTAATAAAAAAATTGAACATTCGTGAAAAAGTAGAATGGTAGAGGCCCGCCGTTTCCCGCCCGAGCCAAGCCAGAACAAGCCCTATCATAATTTGCGGGGCGGTTGGCTGGCCAGGGCAGCGGGTCGCCAACCCAGCTGGCCCTTGTGTATTGCTAAAAGTTTCAAATCCATTAGTCAATCACTGTGGCTGTGGCACACCTGTAAACAAAATTTTGAAGGTTGGGTCACGTGACCTGGACTGGTGACCTGGCCTGAGGTAAAAATTTCACACAATGCGCGCAATTGATGTCCGTATAGGTGTGCCAATTTTGGCGACGTGTACGTTTGTCCGGAATCGGCGAAAAACCCGAGGGGCGAAAATCAACTCCCTACCGGCAGTGCGTGGGTTAATACTTGCTTAAATATTTGGATATTGCTTTGTTGTGATGTTTCATTTGTTTTGCAGGATATATTGACACGATTTGTAAATGTTTAACAAAATACAATGCGTATTTGTGTAAAAATAGTTAATCCAACTTAATGGACTATGATTCAAAAAGAGTTCATGGAAAATGATCATGAATGCCTCAAATATTGATGAAAAGCTGTTCTAAAAGGTTTAGTTTCAAATGTATGCCAATAAGCCAACAAGGCAACCGAGGGGCACGAGAAACAAAATATGAACACCAAGTGGCTAAACTTAGAAGTCGTTCATACTTTAGCCACAGACCTTTGTCGTCAACCATTCCGAAAATAATCAAGTTAGAAGTAGATATGTGTCCAAAGTTATCCAAGGACGCATTACGTTAGGTTTACGTCAAGATTTACTGGCACCCCACAATAAAATTGCACGAAACTTCATGAAGACCCATTTCCCCATGAAGGTCAACTCCCCCTGTTTCTAACAGGCTACCGCCGTGTCAGAGCTGCGGACCCTGAACGCCTCCCTCACCTGCCCTCGGGTGATGCTGCAGGCGCCCCTCCTCCACGACGAGGGTCTCCCCCTCCAGCAGAGACGCCCCTGCCTCAGGGTCCACCTCAGCCAGGGAGCCGGCCAGCCGCAGCACAGGCTCCTGGACGTGGAGCTCGTGCACCAGGTGACGGACCAGGCCCCGCACCGACAGGCCGGTGTCACCCAGCAGCTGGGGAGAGAGAGAGGGGGGTCAGTGTCATCTGTCAGGTGTCAGACGGCAGGTGTCAGGTGTCAATGACAGGCCGGTGTCACCCAGCAGCTGGGGAGAGAGGGAGGGGGTCAGTGTCATCTGTCAGGTGTCAGACGGCAGGTGTCAGGTGTCAATGACAGGCCGGTGTCACCCAGCGGCTGGGGAGAGAGAGAGGGGGGTCAGTGTCATCTGTCAGGTGTCAGGTGTCACTGACAGGCCGGTGTCACCCAGCAGCTGGGGAGAGAGAGAGAGAGGTCAGTGTCATCTGTCATGTGTCAGACGGCAGGTGTCAGGTGTCACCCAGCAGCTGGGGAGAGAGGGAGGGGGGTAGGTGTCATCTGTCAGGTGTCAGACGGCAGGTGTCAGGTGTCACCGACAGGCCGATGTCACCCAGCAGCTGGGGAGAGAGGGAGGGGGTAGGTGTCATCTGTCAGGTGTCAGACGGCAGGTGTCAGGTGTCACCGACAGGCCGATGTCACCCAGCGGCTGGGGAGAGAGAGAGAGAGAGAGGGAGGGAGGTCAGCGTCACGTGTCATGTGTCAGGTGTCACCGACTGACTGGTGTCACACCGTGCAGCTGGAAAGAAACAGAGAGGACAGTGTCAGATGCCATGAACGGGATATCAGGCGCTGCCTTGACCCATTCCTTCGCTGCTGAGGGAGGGGAGACACTGGGACAGGCAAAAGGTCGGAGCTAGGTGTCGGGTGTTACTGTGTCAGTAAGGTGTCAAAGATATCATACCTCACCGACTCGCAAAGGGCACACAGCACCTGAGCAAAAACAAATGAAATCAGGTGACAGTACCAGACAGTGGTTTTCGAGGTTACTGGAACTGGAAGGCCGGGTCGCACTTGCATTTGGTACCCACTATCTGGGATCGTAACGCCACCTCGGCACCAGAAGCGCCACCTATCATAGGACGCCGTAAGTACTAGTTCGGAAAACCACCGTCAGGTGTTCGCTGACGAGCTACGCTGGAGTGAACGGACTCGATTGAATGAATTGAATGAATGATTGAATGAATCACTCAGGGGTGTAGTTTCGTATTTATTTGGATGGGCTTGATCCCCCCCCCCCCCCAAAAAAAAAAAAACATGACGAGAAGAGGATACAATCATGAATCTGAACGAGAAAGTTGGATAAATCCGGTGAAAAATGTAGGTATACTTTTAAGGAGTTTAATGGTACTTTTGGCGATTTTTCCTATATCAGCACTCCAACAACTACGCTCCTGGAAGCACTGAAACATGAAGCAAGGCTAACAATACTTATTTTATCTCACCCAAGGCGCCTTTAACCCACTTATAGGAGGCGCTTCCTCTCTTCAGGATTGTGCTTAGGAGG
>JARFNZ010125597.1:0-11780 GCA_031763405.1 Balanus nubilus
CCCCCCCCCCCCCCCCAAAGCCACTGAGACTATGATTTGCCCCCCTCCCCAAACGGCCATACGAATATCACGTTTAACATGCTTCGTACTTTCTGCCGCTTCGTGGATGTCAAGTGTAGTAGTGTAGTAGATATTCACCTCAAATATGGTCTTTAACCTATGGGCCTATGGGCGTTGAATGGAAATAATTGAGGTTGAAATTCGCACGCAAAAACGCCGCCCCCCTCCCCTTCCCCCAGGTAGCTGCCGTGTCTCGAGTAAGTGAGGTCCAAACTGGTTGGCCGGTGGCCCCCCAAAAGGGCCGGCTGGATCCGCCAGTGGCCTCGTGATAATATTTGCCACTGATGTCGGTTTTACCGTCGCAACGGCAGTGGCAGCAGCCAGCACTGTTGTCGCAACGGCGGCCGAGGCGACGGTGGCTGCATACTATGCAACCTCTTTGCAGTGCATAGAGGCACGCGTCTTTTCTTTCAGTTGCTATTTTAGGACATCTAAGCAAGTAATAGGTAACTAGGCATATATGTTTGCTGCCACCCGTCTTCATTGCTTTGCTGCCACCAGTCATGAGACATGACAAATATTTGACCTGCATGTAAGTGCCTACCTGTATTTGTTTATGCTGCAAATTATAAAGCAGCCACGCTGTGTTAATATGTTTGAAACAAAGATGATTATTTTTAACATTAATGAGAGCCGTATGGTATGGTATGGTATGAATGTAACAATTGGACCTCCCAAAACACCAATTACCTACCTAACATCATCGTCATATTTTATCACATTGTACCGCATTGACTGAAGGTGCTGTAGGTATCTATTAGCATACAATATCTTCAGAAGATTGGCGTCTTTTTACGTTTCACATACATCATATATAAGGCATGATTGCAAAAGGCCAGACCACACAATTAGCACCACAAAATGTATGTTACTGTATTTTGGGGAGCATTATTAAAAAATATTGAAATTTGGCTACAAAACAAAATTTTGGTAAACGCCCTCATGTTTTGGGGCGTCGACAATTTGTCACTTCAGACGGAAGTACCCATTTCTTAAATATATTATGAGGCGGTATGATCGGCTTCAGTTACATTACTATGCGCTGAAACCACTTTTACCAGCCCTGCACATCTTTTTATGGGTTATTGCAGACGTAGAATTCGATGGTAACCGTCCTTTTGCCATCTGACCTCATTTTGAGCAAGGGTCAGGCCAAGGTCAGGTCAAATAAGGTCAAATTTTGCAGTTAACAATGTGTAATAATAAGCGCACGTTTATGAACCAGTTTTGTCCGAGGAATCCAATGTTGTTATTTTTCACGTATGTAATCTATAACAAAAAGCAATTGAAAAATGACGTCATCAGATTGTACCCTTACTGGTGTCATTTAAAGGTAAAAAATGAAGATATTAATTCAAAATTTGGTATAGTGATTGCCCATGTGCAGTTCTATCACATATATTCCGTTTTTAACAACTTCAGGATTTTGTGACCATTTTGATTTTGATTTGGGGGGAACCCCCGCCCCCTAGAAAAATATTTTTTGAGGTTTGGGGGTTAAAAACAGAAATTTCACAAATTTGAGATAGCCGTATCGAAGAGAATGTTTTCTTTCTTTTGACGTTTTTTTGCAGTATGTTTCAACACTTGATTTTTTATGAACTTACAAACATTTGTCGATTTTTGGACCGACCGTGGCGTGACATGACGTCACTAAAACGTGATTTTCTTTTTAAAAAAAGAAACCGATTTTTTCGAAACTTTCTAGGAATGCAACAAATTAATGATCCATAAGGTACCGAAAATATCACGTCGATATCTAGCATGGTTTTGAAACTATTGCGAAAATGGTTTTGGTTTTGAAACTATTGCGAAAATCCGGGAGGGAGGGGGATACAAATTTATCCCCCAGCGGGGCGCGGGTTAAGGTGGAGCGTTTTACCCTGGTGGGGCATTTTGTCCCGGTCTCCCAACATATAGGTATTTTTAGCTGAATTTTCAAAACCCTTAAATTCTCTCTTTTAATTAACCCAGGAACTTACAGGTAATCAATAAGAAACTTAATCAACTCTGACAACATTCCTCCTGTTGTCCGTTCCCAGGTGAACTCGGCTGGCCACCTTCAGATTCGTCTGGTTTCCCTTACTAACTCCGACTCCCTGTTGGCCGGCGAGGAGCGCTGCTGTCAGATGCCGAACAGTATAGATGACGCCACCTGTAGCGGATCCTGCCGGACCTTCCTCCGCATATGTGCGGCGGCAGATGGCGCTGGCATCCCGCTCCAGTCTCCAGTGCGGCTCTCGCGCATCTCTCGCCTCCGCTCCAGCCGTGGGAGACGATCCCCCACCGCCGTCTCCCAGCTGTACACCGACACGGCCGTGCCGAGCGGCCTGCCATCTGTCGGCGACGAGGACGAACTACTGCCGGTGGAGCACCGCGCCGCCGAGCAGCCGTCTAAAGGAACGTCCATCCAGGTGATCCACCACCTCATCTCCACCGCAGAGGAGGAGGAGTCCACTGGAGGGCCACCCACCGGGCGCTCCACGGCAGAAGACACCGAGCCGCAGGTCCTACCCCTAGAGGAATCCACAGGTTCACCAGAAGAAGCGGAAAACTCCGCGGCAAGCGACTCCCCTACAACTGCGAACTCTACGAGTGAAGACGACACACCCAGCCGCTCCCCGCTAGAGGGCTCCGCTCTCGTGGGACGGCCACACTCGCAGCAGCGGCCGGTCGACCCTCAGGACATCGGCCTGGTGTTTGTAGAGGACGAGGATTACATCCACCTGTACTTCCAGCCCAAACGCCCCCGAACTCGGCGCAGAGCCAATGGAGGGTTATCTGGAGAACCACCTCGGCCCAAAGAACCACCCCGCCAAGATGACCGCCGCCGCCGCTCGGTTCGAGAAGTACTCTTAGATGACGGCATCAGCCCAAACTTGAAGAACACTCCCCTACACTTGAACGGTGCTGTTGCCGATGATCCAGAGGAGTCTGGTGAACCAGGTGAAGGATCTGGTTCGGAGGAGATTCAGGAGGAGCAGGAGGAGCGTGCCCGGGTGGAGTCCACTGCCTCTCCGGGGGGCCGGGTTGGTGCTCGGCAGGACGAAGCGGCCCCGCAGACGACCGCCGAGTGTCCTCTCGGTGTCCTCTTCACTGGGGTGATGACCAACGGAAGCCTGGAGAGGACAGCACAGATCAGCCTCCCGTTCGACACGCCCTGGCCGGTAGGTGGCGCCATACCAGCAGTAGGTCTAACAGGCACACATGTGTTGTGTGCTTTTTTAGTATTCAGTATTTAGTGTCTATTTGGTTTTGGAGTCGTTATTCTCTTTGAAATTTCACAAAATGATGTTAAGTTAATTTAAAATGTCCCTTAGTAGCAATTACGAAACGCTTGCACTATTGCGGAGAAAGGAACACTTCCCACACCACACGTTTTTACCTGTTTAAGGTTGACATTTTTCAACTTGTTACATTTTGATTGACGCAGGGGAGGCTGAACCTGGTTGTTGAAATGTGGCATGGCTTCACGGGAGACCCGGATCCGGCCACCACCGACGTCAGCCAGCTGGACCTGGGTAAGCGCGGTCATCTGCAGATCCTTGTGCGATTTGGTGCGGTTGAGATTTGATAGCAGTTGGTGGTGGCTTTAAGAGGAAGTGCAAGGGTAGGTCCCTTGAATCGTTGCATTGCTATACTCACTATCAGATTGAAGGGAAAGGAGTATAACCCGCAAAACTACCGGAAATGGGCGAACATTGAACTAATGAAAGATGGGGTTGAATAGTCTAATACGGCATAAGCAAGCGAAATCCTATGTGCTTCCTTCGTTTTGTTGAACTTCTTTGAGATTTAGCCCTCCCCCTAAAAACCGAATATGCCGTTATGGATCCGCCAGTGCCTGTACCAGTGTTAGATCAAATTAGTTTATATCCTATCATGGCTCAAGGCGACCTCAATGTTGCTATTTAAATCGGATGTACCCCTTCCGTCAAGGTGTCCCCCTAATCCCCGTCTGACCCCTCAGACCCCTCAGCCCATCTAGTGAGCCGGGCGGAGCTGCGGCGCCACCTGACGGCTGGCTCCTGGTCCAATGACGTCATCAAGGTCGGCCCCGCCCGCCTGGAGGTGCAGACTCGCGTCCGCTGCAGTCCGGGCTCCAACGGAACACACTGCGCCACGGTACGAGAGGGAAAGGGAGACGGACAACACGGGCGAACATTGTGACACATGACATGGCCCACGAATGCATCTTAATTCTGACGATGTACTACGACTTTTTTCGTTTGCGTTCGGCCGAAGTTCGGTGACTGTTCGGTTGCAACTTAGGCACTTCGCCATTGAGCGAAACACACCGATAAAGTCTACCACAGGCTGTCCGATCTGGCTAACAGGTTCGACTCGCTTCCGACAATGGTCATGGTAAATTAGACATTGTGCATACTTTTCGCTATTCTCAAAACTGTTTGGCTGCTTGGAGGTTGGTATCGTCTTACTGGTTCCTATTTTGAAAGCACATGAAGTACCGTTTACAGTGGACTCTGAATGCTCAAACCCGATGTCGGCAATTAGTTTCGGAGATCTGTCAATTACTCCGCGCCACATGCGGGGAGCAACTCCCGAGTTTTGCTCCTGCGTTGAAACAGTTTTGCTGATTGTCATTCTCAATTGAAAAGGGTGCATTCCGTCGATATTTCACATTGATACCATTTTAAACCATGTATTTTACGAAAACATCATTCAAACCACAAATCTCAAATACGCCACTGACCTTGGGGAATATTTTGTTCCTTCCCCTATAGCCTTTATCTTGCTCCTGTCAAAAATTCGTGATAGCTCGAAAACGAATGGAGCAACCGATGTGAAATGTAAATACCTTCTCATACATCAATTCTACATCGTTTGTAGAAAAATGAGCCGATTTCGCCTATTATTTAATGGCTTATTGTTATGATCACACTGCAAGCAATTTTCGGCTGACATTAAATATTTGCAAATTTGTAACAATTCAGTTTTAAAGCAAAATGCAAATAAAAACGGCAAAAGATGAGGAATAACGAGTTCTAAAAATTGATTTTGCGGTTATTTCAAATAATTGCATTTGCCCCCCCCACAATCTGATTCCTTAGCGCAAAAATTCCCAGAAATAATGTAAGAGAACTAAGTATGGAGAATATAAAATGAAGCAATATCTCTATTTTTCACTCAATCAGGCATACCTAGTTCGATAAGAATGCGCAACACGCGACGTCATTTTATTTTAAATTGTAATTTATCTTGTGTTGGTCAGATATAGGTTGATCGTGATTGTAACCAATTTCTTCCTGTAACCAACCTTCACGATTACTTTTATGAACTTTACGGTTACGTTTGTTTCATCTCTTCACATCCCATAGGTTCCTATATCTAATGTTCATCGCGCCAAAAAAAATTGTTCAAAAAACATACAAATCCTTTTAAATTGTCATGAAATGCACCCGGCCCGCCCTGCGTACTGGCCTACATTGCAATCGCTAGTCCGTTCATTGATGTATTTACATGTCTGAGTTTGTCCCATGCCAATCGAACCGGTAGTTGTTGAGATATCGTCCTGGTGCTGCATCCATGCTTCTCGCTTGTTTGCAAAACCCTATCAATGACAAGTTCCACGTTTGCACGCACCAGGTAAAACCCGATCGTCTTGAGGGGGGGAGCAAACAGGCCACTTAACACATTTGTTTGGGGGGCCTGACCCTAAATGCCCTCCCCAGGATCCGCCAGTGCCTGCAAATCACACTTGAAGTCTCTGAATTAGAGTCAGTGTCGGTGCTTTTCCTCGTCATCCCCAAACCATTTAATCCGTATGTGCAGAGCTGCGCCGACTGCTGTGCTCTGTCGGTGCCCTCAGGCGTGTGACCTGATGGCCGGCGGCCGGGGCCACTGGCGGTGTCTGGAGGACGGGTCGGTGGAGTGTCGACCCGGCTGGCGGGGACCGGGCTGTGACCAGCCGATCTGCAAGTCCGGCTGCAGCGCCCTCACCGGCTACTGCCGCGTACCCGGCGAGTGCCCCTGCAAGATCGGTAAGGAACTGTCGACAGCCGACGCCCGGTTGGCGGTTACGGCTCTGTGATGATATACCTATACTACGACCACGGATTACTACGGTCCATGCTACGGCAGAGGGAATACGTGAGCTGTGTACTCGTATATTCTCTCGTCGGCTCTATATGCACTTAAGCTTGCCTACATCATCTTTTCTCGCTTCTACTTTCCCAGGCTACCGTGGCGAGCTGTGCTCCAAGTGTGTCCTCGTGCCGGGCTGTCGCTATGGATACTGCCGGCGCAGCTTCGAGTGCCGCTGCCGTCCGGGCTGGACGGGACTGTTCTGCAACAAACGTAGGTCAAACGGCCAGCGATGTCCTCTAGAAATTACGGTAATGGTGCTATGGCGGTTGGTTGGCTTTAAAATGGCAGTCCCACCTTAACATAAGTTTTGGCTTCAGATAGCCAAGTTGGCGGATGTGGTTCGAAACTGCAGCACATTTCATTCAAAATGATCACAGCTACCTGGTGTTCGAGAAATTTAAAGTTGATTTTGGCAGTTTGAGCCTTTTAAAGGCCCGTCCGCTTAACTAGTAGGAGACTGAAATTTTCATGTTAACTTTAAACTTAAATATCTTTTGAATTTAGCGATTTTTCAGGAAAATAGGACACCACCGTGACCAGGAGATATTGCCTGACATTTTGACATATACTAAAGCTATATTTGACAATTTCCAGGTAGGTGTAACAGTCCTTTTATTGTGATGGCCATTGAAAACAATCGTTACCAGTTTTTAACTAAAGTTTTAATAATGTTTGTCATCGAGCTACCTACCTTAAACCTATGCATGTGTGCGTGTATGAAATCCATCATTTGTCTGTGTGTGTCATTCCCTTGGTTTTGGCTAGTATAGTATATCGACTCGTGTTTTAAGCCAGTTTTGGAACGATTCAGACAAAACCTTGGCATGTTTATTACATTTTTCGGGACGCTTTTCTGTGTTACAGCTGTTTGCGCTAAGGGATGTGACAAGGATCGAGGTTACTGCACCCAGCCGAATGAATGCAGGTAACGTCATTCAGCGAATTAGCAACTTAATTTTGGTGCAAGAACTACGTGAATATTTTTGACATAAGATGCTGAAATAATTTAATAGGTTTTCTACACAAATACTTATGCGCATTCTGGTCGGTCAGAACACGACGGTGTTGCCTTTGGCGTTCCAGTGTTGAGGTGAGAACACCACAGTGTCTCCTCTGTTTAGATGCCGCTCGGGCATGTTGTGGCATCCGCGGTGACCGGCTGCCTTTCCGATGTTCAGATGTTCTCTGTTTATGTGTTCACTTGTACCCTATGTACCCTATATTCATTTGTACTTGTTCACTTGTACCGTGCTGGTGCCCGGCGCCACCTTTGCAATGCCAAGGGGAGGGGGTGCGTTTCGATGCCCTTCCCTCTCCAACTCGGCTCTTAGGAAACGTAGAGTAAAACAAAACAAAAATTATTACAAAACTACTTCGATGCTTTTTCTCTCAGCTCATTTACCCAGAGGTTTCTCAGGGAAGTCCATAGTTATCTCGGGAACTATACCAGCTAGGAAGATACCGAAAAAGCAATACAAACTATACCTATTGCCTTTTCGATCTATTGCTCTTTTGAAACAGCTCACCAACGATTTGTCTTAATATTTAAGCGCACGTCAGAAGTTTAAGTTGCAATGGAGACATTAACGACATGGAACGACATGCAGCGGGCCGATCACATCAAAGCAGCGTGTTCTCTGTTCAGGTGTTGATGTGTTCCCTGTTCAGGTGTTGATGTGTTCTCTGTTCAGGTGTTGATGTGTTCCTTGTTCAGGTGTTGATGTGTTCCCTGTTCAGGTATTGGTGTATTCTCTGTTGATGTGTTTATGTGTTGCCTGTTCAGGTGTTGGATGCGTTGCCTGTTCAGGTGTTGATGTGCTCTCTATTCAGGTGACGAAGTGGTGCCTGTTCAGGTGTGGATGTGCTCTCTGTTCAGGTGTTGAGGTGTTCCCTGCTGAGGTGTTGTCATCTCTGTTCAGGTGTTGATGTGTTCTCTGTCGAGGTGTTGATATGCTCTCCGTTCAGGTGTTGATATGTTGCCTGTTCAGGTGTCGGCCCGGCTGGCGCGGTGACCGCTGTGACCAGTGTGAGAAGTTCCCCGGCTGCCGACATGGGACCTGCCAACAGCCGCTCGAGTGTCGCTGCCGACCAGGGTGGACCGGATTCCTCTGCGAACGCGGTAGGTGTCGTTGGTACCAAAAATACGATACCCACCTGTTTATTTGGTGTACTAATCACCGCATCTGTCGTACCCTACCAATTGCCACGTTTCGGACGTTCCACGTGCAGGGGCCAACAGTTACCAATGGAAGCTTCATTTTAAGCTAAAGATTCGCATACAATTTCTAAGGATTTGTTTTTAAACATTAGCGAGAAACACTTTTTGCCGTCGGGCAGCGGAGCAAGTTGTTATTGGGTAATAGTTGGAAAGTCCTGGAGATATAGGAAGATGCGAATCTTAAGTTTGAAGTACAGCTCAGAATAATGTACTTCCATTAGAATGCCATCCATTTATTAAATTTTCGAAATACGCGAATTAGACGCAAACAAAAAAACTGGGACCTTACATATAACAATTTTTACTATGTGGGCCCCTGCCCCCGTACATAGGTACATACCTACATACCTAACATTGACCCAACATGAAAATGGGCTTAAAGGTTTTAATTTTGTTTTAGATACGTGCTTTACTTTACATCTTCGGCTTGAAAAGGCATTGCCACTTAGAATACAAAATTATATATGTGATAGAGCCAGTTTCCCCTGTTAAACCGCTCCAGTCCGTTTCAAAAACTTCGCCCTCAATCGTCTGCAATCTTCATTCAAAGATTGATTTTCGTACTAGTTTTAGTAAAACCGTAGGTACTTTTCCTAACCTAAAATACTCTGGAATGACTGGAATTGCATCGTCACTACATGACATTTGAAAACGAAATTTATTCAGGATTTTGGAGTGTACCAACAAAAGACTGTTACCATCGTATTTTTCGTTCAAAGTTCTATTATCAATTATTTTTTAGTCAAACCCCGTCCTCTCTTATCTTTCGAAAACATGAATCAACACGATTCGCACATGCTATGGCTAAGTTAAGTGCGCAATGCCCTTTACCGTGTCGTCGGATTCCGCCCGTCTTTGGTCCATCCTCAGCGGCGAACTGGAATATTCTGCTTGGCAGTGCATAAGAAATGTATACAAAACGCACGGCAGAACCAGAAGAAGGATTCGATTAATTTTGTGTTTTTTTTTTTAAACTTCGCCTTCATTAAATTAGCAATTTTATAAAATTTATCTTATGTTTATGGTGGATATATTTTATCGAAATAAAAAAATTGCGAAGCAGAACATATCACCAAGAACGTATGAAAAATGCAATATTCATGGTGGCGGCTATCATGCCGAAATAGTGCGGATCATAATAGGCAATTCTTGTGAGAGTCGGAGATAAGTTAAAAATCATTTTCTTATATATTCTGTTTGGTGATGTTGGACATTTGAGCCTTACCATCAGTGACACAAAATTCGTTACGTTGATTTTAACCGTTTTTTTTAATTACCGCCAAAGGTTGACAATGTCTCTTTAATAAACATGATTTTAATTGAATCAACAACTTGTTTTTTTAATTTATGCAATATTTATGTTAGCTATATTTTAGCGAAATAAAGAAACTGCGTAGCAGAACACATTACTAAGAACGTATGAAAAGCGCAAATTCGATGCAATATTTATGGTGGCAGGCGGCAGCCATCATGCCGAAATAGTAGGTACCTACGGTTCACAATCAAGCAATTTTTTTAGAGTTGGAGATGGGTTAAAAATCATTTCCTAGTACATCCTGTTTGGTGATGTGACTGCTGCACGTTTGAGTCATACCATTTGAGTTTGAGTCAGTGACACAAAATTAATTACGTTGATTTTAACTGTTTTTTACATTACCGCCAAAGGTGACTATGTCCTTTTAAGGAGTGTGTCTACTGTATTTTTTTCGACCGAAACATTTGTCATACTATAAGTAGGTAGCTATTGTTTTCACGTTTTAATGAAATACAATTCAAAGACGAGCCTCAAACAAATAAATTTTCGCTTTTATTGTTTCGACATATTTCGGTGTAGAAGCGGTTTGCACTATGGTGAAGGCAAACGTACGAAAGAAGTAGTGTTGAGGCCAATAAAACAAGAAATATGATGAACGGATCTTTTAAAGACAGTTTAAGCAGAGCTGGTGTTTTGTTTGAATACCGCTTTCAGCGCTCACGAGCCGTTTAGTCGAAATGTGATTGGCTTACGCTATCGATACGTTGGCAACTTTGCATCGAATTCTAGTGGTGGAAGCAGGCTGGGGTAAAACCGCTAACTTATGTGATCTTTACCTCTGCCGAGGTAAACGGCCAATCTCAGCAACTATATATGCTGGAGAAATGCAGGTATCGCTTGATTCAGAAAAATCGGCTACACAAACCCTGTCCATAGCTCCATATGGTCAATGTCAGTAGACGTTACCTTTAACCCGCGCCCCGCTGGAGTCTCCAGCTGAACGCGCCGGCCGCTGCAGGGGGAGGGCAGATTCCCCCTCGCATCTCCAGAACTAGGGCCGCAGATGGATGCGCGAGGCTGCAAACGGAAGCTCTCGAGAAACCAACCCTAAAACACACTTACAATTTTCTTAACAATGTCAAATATCAGGTCAAGTCAAAATCACCTGTTTTATTGGTTGCAGAGACCAGACTATCAACAGCAGCGAGTCCCAATTTTCCCAAAACACTTCCAAGTATTAGAGGAATGCACTGCTAGATTATGAGCTTCATACTAAGTACAAGTCAAGGTCAGGTCACATTAGGTAAATATGGGCAAAATTTACATAAAAGCCGTGAAATACATGTTGTATGGGTTTTCAGACGTAGAAATCGATGGTAACGGTCATTTTACCATTTTACCCCATGTCAAGTGGTCAGGCCAAGGTCAGGTCAAAAAAGGCCAAATTTTGAAATTAACAATTCTTGATAAAAACCATATGTTTATGAACCACTTTTGTCCCAGGAATCAAATGGTGTCACTTGTTCTTACATTAGTGATCTAGAAAAGGCAAAACAACGTAATTGAAAAAATGTCCTATATTGTAGGTAAACATATTGGAGCCATCTGGGGGTCAAAAATAGGAATATTGATTAAAAATTTGGTATACCAATCGCCTATATGTAGTTACATTACATATTTTCCGGTTTTTAACAACTTCAAAATTTTCGATTTTGTGGCCATTTTTCACAAAAATCTGAATTTTTAAACATTAGGGTCTAAAAAAATAATAAAAATAATAGATCCGAGATAGCCATCCATTTTGAACAGAATATAATTTTCTCTCTTTTGGCGGTTTATTGTTGCAGTTTGCTTCAAAACTCCATGTTTTATCAAACATTTGACGATCTTGGACCCAAATGACCTGACATGACGCCACTAAACTGTGATTTTCTAGAAAAATCGGCCGATTTTCCAAAACTTTCTGGGAAGAATTGATGCCAGATAATGTACCGAAATTTTAAAGTAGATAGTCGTTTCGTTTCGAAGCTATTGCGAAAATCCAGGAGTAGGGTAAAATTCCCCCCGGGGCGCAGGTTAACAAGCAGGGGCGTAGGAACTCATTTCATGTTGGGGGGGGGGGGGGCAAAGCAAGAACTC
>JARFNZ010125608.1:0-10866 GCA_031763405.1 Balanus nubilus
CTGCCCGTACCCCGCTCCCGCCGCCCGTTCCCCGCTCCCGCCGCTCGTACCCCGCTCCCGCCGCCCGTACCCCGCTCCCGCCGCTCGTTCCCCGCTCCCGCCGCTCGTACCCCGACCTGCCCGTACCCCGCCGCCCGCAGCACCCAAGGTGATCTCGCCAAGGTCGGAGGGGGCACTAGGTACAACTCGTCTGTGTTGAGATGTGTTTGTTGGACGGCGGCCCTCCGTGACCCAGCTGGGGTTATTGTGGGCCCCACGCCGTTCCCTACACGGGATCACTCAATCCGGTTTATCGTCGGTCTAAACGTCGATGGTTTTGCTCTCGGGAATAACAGGACAACCCTCCCTCCCACCCATTAACCTTAATATCCCTCATCTGACGTTAAACGACAACCATTTTCGGCCGCAGACAATCTCAATTTGGGGAAACGAGCGACGCAGTTTGAAACTTAACCGTAGCAGCCTTATCTCAATCCTTACCTCGTCTTGGCGGGAATGCAGTCAGGCTCCCTGCGGTCCCTTCATGGAAAATCCGAAATTAGAACTGTATGCCACGTGCGGTTACCACCGTTATGTAACAGGGTGATTGTATTGTCGAGAGTTCCTTTGTGATAACGTGAGATGCTATATGAAAAAGTGGACCCATGAAAATGAAATGAATTGTGATTGATCTGTTTTTGCGATACATTCTTCATTGTCGTTTCCGTTAGTGGGGATAATAGAAAACGTGCCTTTCATTAACTTTGCTGAAGGGCTGAATCGATTCACTCAAGGTTTTGACATTAAAGCCACTCAAATGCACTGCTACAGTCCAGCTCGTTGGTATGACTTTTCCACGTTGACCCTAAACAACGTGCCGCATTGGCGTTTACATCTGCTGAGCATGCCTATGGTGCATTTTTTGTGTCGACTGTCCCCTGTGTCCGCTATTGCGCCGTGGTCTGACTCGTGACATTGCTGCCCTGTCTGTCCGTCGCAGTATGAGGTACTGGAATTCCTGGGCCGCGGCACCTTCGGTCAGGTGGTCAAGTGCTGGAAGAAAGGCACCAATGAGATCGTGGCCATGAAAATCCTCAAGAACCATCCGTCGTACGCTCGGCAGGGGCAGATCGAGGTGAGAGGCGGGGTTCTGCAGTTAGTGAGAACTGGAGCCGGGGGACAGCTCAGAGATATTGCTGATCGTGTGGCCACTGACTTGGTTTGTATTAACCCGCGCCGTGCCGGGGAGAGGGAGAGGTGATGTTTAGACACCCCCAGGTTTTTCGACGATAGCGATAAAACGGCGGCGCGCAACGCCTCATTTTTTCTCACGTGTTCGAGCATCAATTACGCACGTTGCGTGAAATTTTGAACGCCAGGTCATGTACAAGTCGCCAGGTCAGGTCACTTCACCCAACTTTCAAAAAGTTTTAAGTTGTGCCACAACCACAGTTTTTAAATGACCAGTTTCAAACTTTCAGCATTACATAAGGACACCATTACCTAAAATTTGTATATCTCGAAATTTGTATATCGGTGACCTTCCCATCATAAGTCAATGGGACAAAATTCATATCCCTCCTTTTCCTAGAATACCTATCAGAACATTATAATTCTTTCAGGATCGTGTCTTCTTAGGTCAGTATTGGTGACCCAAGTGCTAATTTTGATAAGCGACACCTATAAAGGTCATCTGAGGTCACCCGATGTCGCCAACACTTTGACAATAACTTTTGATAGAGTCAAGATAGAGGCGTGAAAATGGTGCCAATACGTTCGTCTCGTCAATACGCGTCGACTCATATGCAGCATGACACAACATGACCTGCTTAGGTCACCACGTGACCTTATCCTGAGGTCAAATTTTGAAATTTAACTCCAGAGGTCACCATGTATATGCCTCGACGCACCTTGACAAGAGAAACACGATGGTGTCGAATTCACTGCCCTAACTTTATTAGTTAACAATTTGCGAAACCGTTTTCGTAGAAAACGTGCATTTTGACCTGTGATGACATCTGGAGCCTTAACTGTTGACCCGAGATCAATTCTGATTACACTACGGCGAAAGAGCGTTTCGAGGGCTTTCTGCTGCTTTTTTTTGTTTCCTGCCTAGCTAGCATAGTTTCCGAGATAATGGCGGAACTTCCTGAAACGTCAATATTTTTGACATTTAGTAGTTTCGAAATGATTTTTGACGAGCTTTTGAACGATTTTTTCCTTTTCCCCTTTAGGAGCCTGGTTAGAAAGAGGGGGGGGGGGGGGGGTCGCGGCGAAAGACCGGAGCACCGGCACGGCTCGAGTTAAAGCGGAGCAGCCTTGGGAAGGAACTCATGTTTTGTTTATTTAATTTACTTTTACTCGATCTTTTATGAGTCATAACTAGCGTCCGTCTGTGGGCGTCACCTCGGCCAGAACTTCTCGCTCTGATGTCGGTGCTGGCGCGGCGGCTCGAATCTCATCGCGCCACCGCGCCTGTCGCCGTTTGCATGTTTGTTTGTCGCAAACGGCCCGGTATCACTGTGTTCTGTCGCCGGAGATTTGATTTACGAGCCGTGCGGTGTCGGCTGGACCGGGCGGCTCTGTTATCGTCCCGGCTGGGGCGGCGATCACAGGTCCGCGGCTCCGCCATCGCCGCCGTTTGCCGCCGCAAACAGCGTCCGCAACCACAACCGCCCGCCGGCCGCCGTTCGTTGCCCGATGCCCCATGTCCGATGTCCGATGCCCGACGCCCGATGCCCGATGTTTGATGTTTGATGTTTGATGCCCGATGCCCTATCTTGCGTAATGTTCCGCCGCACGACGACTGACGCCGGCCGTACGCTCTGCCGACAGGTATCCATCTTGTCTCGGTTGAGCCACGAGAACGCGGATGAGTTCAATTTCGTGCGCGCGCACGAGTGCTTCCAGCACAAGAACCACACGTGTCTGGTGTTTGAGATGCTCGAGCAGAACTTGTACGACTTCCTCAAGCAGAACAAGTTCTCCCCGCTGCCCCTCAAGTTCATCAGGCCGATCCTGCAGCAGGTGCTTACGGCCCTGGACAAACTCAAGGTAACTCAAAGGAACAAGGAACTGAACCCAGAGTCACGTGACACGCGCAGTCAGTCGTGAGCCAATAGTGAAATTCCGGGCCAATCATTGAATATCGGTAATGAGACATGACTAGTATGGCTCCTTCGGACGTACTAGACTGGTGGGTATATTGGGGTTTGCGGCTTCGTTTTTGATGGGCTCACATGCCTGGCCAACGAACCGTGAGAACGTATATGGGAGAATGTGTCGTGGCGCCAGCCGGCTGTCGGCTATCGTCACGGCGTTTTATGGGACGGCTTTTGGCTGTATAGATGCAAACGGGTAAATACCGTTTGGTTCACGAGGTTGAAGTGATGTCACATCCGTAGTCCAGTCCCTGACTGAGGCCGATAGCCGTTATCACAAGATGGGAAGCCACTCCGAGAGGGGGGAGGGGCTTATCCGTATCGCGAATCTCAAACTTCTGTGCTGTTTCCAGCGCTTGCACCGTTATGTTTCGTGCACTCAGCCGTGCGATAGCCGTATTGGTGGAGTCTGCGGTCCCCCGGTATGGGGGTTCCTCGAGGGACTGCGTTGGGACGTGACCAAACAGTCTCGTCTTTGTGGGGTGTTAATACCCCCTTCCCCTGAGCGACAGCCATGCCTGGCGTTTGGTCTGATGTCTGACCTTCGTAGCTGACAACAGCTGACCTTCGTAGCCTGACAACATCACCTTCTCCTACCTCTACAGCAACTGGGTCTGATCCATGCCGACCTGAAGCCGGAGAACATCATGCTGGTGGACCCGATCCGCCAGCCGTACCGGGTCAAGGTCATCGACTTCGGCTCGGCCTCGCACGCCAGCAAGGCGGTCTGCAACACGTACCTGCAGAGTCGGTACTACCGTGCGCCGGAGATCATACTCGGTGAGAGAACCACCGCCGCCGGCCCTCGGCTCCAACTCTCTGAGTGAGCGCTGGGCGAGTCGTGGTGCTTCATGTGGTGGTGTGGACTGGGGGGGGGGGGGGCGGGGGTGTAACGTGTGTGATGGGGTTGGTGATATGTCCCGCCGCGATAGGACGGGTGTGATACGGAGACCGGCAGTCGGCGGTCCGATGTCCACCACGGACACGCCTCAGTGGTGCGATGGGCGGTGGCCGGCCGGTGTCGGCCGCTTCCAACAGGATATATTGGGCTTATCACGCACGGCTGAGGAGGCGGCGTCGAGGTGTCGTCTCGATCGGTCAATTGGTTTTCAGGTTTTACCAATGATCGTCAGGGGACGATAGTTGCCATCCTCGCCGTCAATCGAGTATTGGAACCTAGCTCGGAGCCTCAGACCGATATCACCTCAGTGGTACAGCGGTAAAAATGCTAGCTCCTTCTTGGACCGTATCTTTGAATCAGTTTTCGTTTGTCCGGCTGTTGACGGCGGTGTCCGTGTCCTAAACCGTGGCCGGTATCCGGCGGTGCCTTCCCTGTAATTGGCTGGCGCCGTCATACCTCCGCAGCTTTCCGGTCAATAGTGAGTCATGTGCAGTGCCGGCTGGCATTTGTAACGGAGAAATGCTGGCTTCACCTAGACATTCTGGAACGACCCTGAAGGATGGTTGCAGGAAAATCTTGTCATACATTTGAAACATTGTTAATGCTCATGAAAGGTCAGTCAAGGAGATGTTGATTACATAAGGCCGCTTTAAATGTCGCATTTTGTCTGCTGGTGGTCTAAATAACATTTCAACGTGCATCGGTTTGAATGACGTGAGAGGCCAAACCAAAGTTTGCCCTGGCAGGCATCGAAAAGCAGAGTCGTCCATCTGCGTTTGGGACGTCGTCGGCCCAACACAAGCTCGTTGTTGTGTGTTCGCGTTAGTCTGTGACTAGCCGGCTTTAGACCGGTCGCTGCCCAGTCTTAGACCGGCCGCCAGTCCGCGCTCGCCTCACGGCCGGTGGCGTGCTGATGGATTAATGGACTACGTCAGTGGTCTGGAATGTATGCGCGTTCTCGCCTGGAGTCGCAGCTGTTGGGCCCCTGCGTGACTCTGGCTCGAATAGCTGGGGTTGTTACCGTAAATTCAGACTACCAGAAGAATGAAGGTTTCGTTGCAAAATTTGAAGTGAAACAATTGGAAATTGTTTGATACCATTTGCATCCGGCCCATATAGAACAATTATAAAATGTGTGACACTAACCTTACCATTACTCCATTGTCCAGGGTAACAGTGTATTATTGAATGGAAAAGACCAGGGATTTGTTGGCGAGCAGGAACGTGGTAAAAACAGACTTCCCAGAATGTGTCTGCGTCATTGTTCGGAATCTGACCATGTCATGTCCGCTGGTAGGTGATGAAAGGCGCCGCATTGTGGCATCATGTTGTAAATGCCCTCCTATCTACACCTCCGTTATCTGCCGCGGCCCCGCGTAACTGTACCTCGAACATAGTCGCGAGAAGTGTGCCCACAGGCAACGAACCGACGTTAGTTTATCTCGGCATCATATAACCAGAGAAAGCTTTATATATTAATAATAATAATAATATAATAATAATGTGTATTCAGGAATACATGAGACACATATTTGCTTGTTTTGTCCGCTCAAGTCAAGACACATACATCTACACTTGCTAAAACAAAGCAATTAAGATGCAGATCAGCAAGTCTCTGTTTTGTGTGACGTAGGCCGTTCCACGTCCTGACGGCCTGTGCGGTCCTGACGATGGCGACACCCTCTGCCGTGCAGGCCTGCCGTTCTGCGAGGCGATCGACATGTGGTCGCTGGGCTGTGTGATCGCCGAGCTGTTTCTCGGCTGGCCGCTGTACCCGGGCAGCTCCGAGTACGACCAGATCCGCTACATCCGCCAGACGCAGGGCCAGCCGCCCGAGCACATGCTCAACAACGCCACAAAGACCACCCGCTTCTTCTACAGAGACGTCGAACAGAACTACCCCTGCTGGCGTCTCAAGGTGGGTTACGACTTTAACCACAGTGCTGACCGAATCAACTACCCCTGCTGGCGATTGCTGGTACGCTCTGCCGCGAGGGCAATCATAACTGCCACTGCTGCCGACTCGAGGTGAGCCCTCGGGCTGCCCGGCCGGCCGGGCGAGTGGCCTCTGCGGCGGCGGGGAACGTCGACCGAGCAGCAACCGACCGATGCACGGTTGAACGAACGGCGTGCGGGGAGCGGGGAGCGGAGAGCGGAGAGGGTGAGGCGAGGCCGGAGGGCGGGCGGGCGGGCGGTCCGAGCTGTGTGTGTTGTTGCACGATGCGCCGGCCCGGCAGTTCGGGCGTCTGCTGGTTGCGTAATCGTGACGCTGCCGGGCCTGAGGTGTTTCGCAACGAACGTTCGAACGAACGAACGAGCGGTGGGCGGTGGGCGGTGGGCGGTGTTGCCGGGCAGAACGGACGGAGCCGTGACAATAATAGCGCGAGCGGACGTGACGAGACTCTAAACGGCTGGCTTCGCTCGCTCTCACAGGAATGTCTTTTTGATGTCGAGTCTTTGGTTTTTCGATAGCGAGTCTTCAGTTTTAGATTTGGCGACTGATTTATTCTGATTGAGTCGCAATAAATGAGTCGATGTAACCACACTTCTATTAAATATGACGGTAGTTTATCAAGTTTTAAAAATCCGACGAGGAAAATTGGATGTAATTATGAAATGAAAACCAGGGAAATGCGGTTCCACGCTCAGTCTAACAAATGGCTTCCTCCTTGCTGGTATTGCCTGGGTGGCTGATCGGCAGCTGCGGCGCCCCACAAACCCAACATTACCACATTCTACCATTTCCAGGATATCGGTGGTCTTTGCAGCTGTTGTGGGATAGTTACGTTTCGTAAGGCTATCGTCTTCCTAGGATTCCTAGAGTCTTTGTCTTTCCCTGAGGATTTCTAGAGTCTTTGGTTTGTTAGCGGTCTCATAAACGCGGGGAAGTTGCTGTGGAAATTCCTTGCAACCACCATGCAGTATATTTTATCTGTCGTAAAATCAATCTCTGTCGCTAGCTACCAGTGTTGACTGATTGCACTACGATTTTATCTGCTCCCATCTAATTTTGCATCGCGCCTGATCGCATTGCGATGTGATTGGGAGTGGTCAAACAAGCTAAACAAAGTACTGATATTGCAGCTTTTCACATACAACAGCATTGAATCGCTTGATTTTCAATCAAATTGCAACCTCCGATCGAACAAAATTCATAGAATGGGAAGTTGTTGGTAAAAAAAAAATCCGACATATTACGCTGAGAGCCTATTAATAAGTTACAGCTTATTGGTCACCTTCGCCCGACTCCGGCGACCCTTGCCATTATTGACGACGTACTTTTTGTGTCTGTATTGCTCCAGCCTGAGAGTGAGTGTGTATGGTCCGGCCGGCTGTTGGCAGTGTACAAGTTGTCGACTTGCTGACTGGGCGCAAAATGACCCAGGAGGCGACGGCGCCCCTAAACACCAAGCAACAACGACTTGGCGACGGTGATCGTCATGTATTCTATACGGCTACCGTTGACGCCCATACCGTCATGTAAGGCGATTGTTGGTCACGTGCCTCACCACCCCTTGTCCGCTGGTGCACACAGACACCGGAGGAGCACGAGTCGGAGACGGGCATCAAGTCCAAGGAGGCGCGCAAGTACATCTTCAACTGTCTGGACGACATGGCGCAGGTGAACGTGCCGCAGGACCTGGAGAGCGGCGAGCTGCTGGCTGAGAAGACCGATCGCCGCGAGTTCATCGATCTCATCAAACGCATGCTCACCATGGATCAGGTGAGGAGGCGGAGGGGACGTGCCGGAGGGGGAGGGGGACTGGAGGGGACGTGCCGGGGACTGGAGGGGACGTGCCGGGGGGGGGGGGGGGATCTTTGCGGCGGCTGCGGTCGGACTGATGAGTTACGACAATGGTGGGTGTGTAGGACTAGGACGAATTTTCTTGCAGCACAGCAGCTGCGCTATTGGATGATTTTCTTCTTCTTACGAGCCCGATGATTCGTCGTGACCTAGGGTGCTGTAGAGCACTCTAAGTATGTCGGGCATTCAGCATGCGAAGAACGAACGGTCACAAACATTGAACATGTTTATTTTGTGCCGCCCTTAGGAGCGTCGGGTGATGCCGCCCGAGGCGCTGAACCATGCGTTCGTAAGGCTGTCGCACCTGGTGGACTACTCTCACTGCGCCAACGTGAAGGCGTCGGTACAGATGATGGAGGTGTGCCGCCGCAACGTATTCACCCCGCAACCGGCCGCCGCCGCTCCGGCCGCCGCCCCCGCCGCCGCCGCGCCCGCCCAGCTCGTCAACCTGGTGCCCACCAGCGTCGGCAACGTGGCCATCACGTTCAACAACCAGCTGCCGAACCAGGTAACCAGCCGGAACTCTCAGAACTCAGAAACTTACGAAATCAAATTGTTTGGGCATTCACATTTGCAGTTCTGCAAACTTTAAGAGATGAAAATTGGTGTAATTGATTGATCAGTAAGTTTGGAAGTTGTGAATTGTTGGGTACACATGAAGTTTAGAAGTTATCATTGATCACGAGAACGCCTACTATGCACAGGCAATTTGGAAATATGTCGCTCGCCCGCCTGAGATAACGTTACATAACGTGACCGGGCTCCTAATAGCGAATTACTGTCTTATCTTAGTGGAAGTGGAACTGTCTAGCTTCAAGTCTAGTGAGAGTGGCGAACTGGAGGTGTGCTGTCTGATGCCTGTGTGCTCGCGTCGGCGTGTATTGATTCTGTCGCCTTGTCTGTCGGCAGTACCAGTTTTACCAGCCGCGCAGTCAGCGACAGTACGGCTCGTCGCGGACGGCGGCCTCGTACCAGCATCAGCTGGTGCCCTCCCTGCTGTGCCCGCCGCACCCGCAGACGTACCAGGTACGGAGAGTACCGCGTGCCGTACACGGTACACGGTACACTGTGTACAGACCCTGGCCTGCCTGACTGCCCGCTGTCTGTGGCCCTGTCGGCCGGCCGCCGGCCGCTGCTGTAGAGACACGTACCCTGCTGTAGAATACACACCTGCAGTGGCAGAACACACCCTCCCGTCCGCCTGGCCACCCTCAGACTCCTCTGTGGCTCTGTCTCTTCAGATCCTCCGCAGTCGGAGATTCGGGATAACCAACAAACAGCATCCGTTAACTGAGGGACGTGTAGCTAGGGTAGATTCTGGGGGGCCGCAGTGGCAGTGCAAGGGGTTCGCTTTCGTAGTTTTTATGAAGCATAGACTTTGTGGGTTTCCTTTGTCCTCGTTTTCATTCCTCGTCTAAATCATATCCTAGCTCTAATCCGTTTGTAGTAAACAGCCCTATGAAAGCACAGCACCTCTGCCTCGTTACGTGAATGGTGGTAGCCAAAGAGTTATAATATCAGCACGTGAGTGATCCCAAACGCCTTTTATGGTATCTGCCGATGACAATTTCCAAACTGCTGAGGGCGCTTCGGCTGTTAACTTTCCATACAATGAGGTATAATAACCTAACCCATTCCAACCTCTGTCCGGTCCTGATAGCCGCCTGTCCGACCCTGGTGTGTGTGTGTGTGTCTGTCTGTGTGCGTGTGTGTCCGTCTGCCCGACTGTAGCGGCGCCTCCGTAGTCTGACAGTCGCGGGTCTTCTCTCTTCTCCCCGTGCCGCCGTAGGTGCCTCAGCAGCAGTACGTGCCCGTCTCCATGGTAGAACAGTCGGGCCGACAGATGCTGTTCGCGGTGAGTACTGAACCTTAGCCCCGACACACACTCGGCGACCCCTCCCGCTCTGTTCCCTATGTGTGTCCCAGACACGTGCATGGTAGATGTAGCGCTAGTCGGGCTTCTGGTCGTAGAGCTCCTGTGCCCCTGATCCGATGTCTGTGTCGGGCGTGCGCTCTCAGATGGCGGTGCTCAGCTTGGGAGGTGGGTCTGAACTCTGAACTCCGGACTCCGTTCGGCTTGTACATTTTTTCGTGGCGTTTGCGATTCCAGCAAAGGTTTAAGTCGTGGGTTGTCATTTTCCGATTTATTTCTTGACTTATTGTGACCGCTGTGCCGCGTCTGGTGAAAAGTCAATGAGACTTTTTGCGGTTGTTTCCTTTCAATTGCTTGCGTTTTATGTGCGTCATCGTGGAGTCGCGTTTTAGCCATCCCGCCCCCGCTTGAAATTTAACTCTGCCTTCAACCGGTCTCCCCGCTCACCTTGGACAATGCTGTGACGTCGGTGCCGTTTCTCTGCTGTGGCGGCGTGCTTGTCCCCCGTCTGATTTGTCCAGCTGACGCCCCACGGCGCCCCTCGCTCCGGGTACCGTACGTCGCCGCTCGTGTCCCTCCTCTGACACCTCCCGGCCATCTCCGACAGAACGGCAGCTCGTGGCCGACGGCCGGCAGCCGGCAGATGACGTTCGTGCCGTCGTGGCAGCAGCCGGCGGCGGCGGCGGCCCTGCAGCCCTCGGCGGCCGCCGCCCTGCTGCCGGACAGTGCCGACTGGCGGCTCTCACAGCCGCGGCCGCTGCTCGTCGAGAGCGCCTCCTTCCTGCAGGTACACAGTGCGAGCAGACTGGAGGGTTGGTCGGGTAGCTCAATGGGCTCGATGGGCGTTGAGTTTTCTGGCTCAGGCGCCGCCTCTTACGCGGATCGCTTGTCGGGTACGATGGTGGGAAGTGGTCAGCGGTTGGGTTGTGTGTTTGGTTCTGCGGATGTCTATAGGCGTTTTGAGCATGACGTGTAACAACTGTTTGGTTCAGCCAGGTCAGTGAAAAGACCAATGTGATTTGATTCGTCTGTGATATACTTTATGATATACTATGATATACTTTACGAGGATACTATGATATACTTTACGAGGATACTATGATATACTTTACGAGGATACTATGATATACTTTACGAGGATACTATG
>JARFNZ010125630.1:0-11775 GCA_031763405.1 Balanus nubilus
TATATCTATATATATACACTGATATAAGCCGAAACAATTTAAGCGAAAATTTAATTATTTGAGGCCTGTATATGAATTTTATTTCATTCAAACATGAAAGCAACTGCTACTTATTGTAGGAAAAATGTTTTTTGGCGGCAAAAAAAACAGTAGGCACACTCCATTAAAACCCGCGCCCCAAAAGGGGCCGAAACGACGCCTCTCCCCTTTTTCCTGATATCTCCAAAAATAACGCTAGCAGCGTCACCATGCTTTGCATTCCCTTCCGACATCAATTCCATACGTAGTGGCAAAAGGAAAAAAATGAGCTCATGATAGGTCGACAAAAAATGGCGTCGGCGTGACGTCATGTTTTCCAATTGGCTAAAAATAGGGGTTTGTGGGAAGTGTCAGTCTCACGGGTTTAAAGATCAGGTTATTTGTTTCATATCAAAAGACAGAATGGGCTGGGCTGTCAAACTGCTATCTCCGATTTTCAATTTTTGACAATTTTGAAAATTCGTAAAAGCAAAGTAAAGTTTTCATAATTGTCATTTAAAAAATAATCAATGTAAAGACAAATATGTATATATATATATATATATATATGATACAGACCAGTTGATGAATATGTGTACCAACTTTCAAGCCAATATCTTCAAAAATGACGCAGTGATGACCTTTCAAAGGCCAAAAACGGTCGCGTTTCGTGACACATCTATCAGTTCCGATGATTTCGGAAGTTTCGGAGATCGCAGGCGGAAACGCCCTCCCTCCAACATTACACGATCGCATCCTGTGTATTTTTTAATGGAAGGTTCCCATCACTGGGTGTGGCAAATGCAGTATCGGTTCCCAGGAAAACGGATGCTGCACTTGCCCCAGTGCTCATTACTTAGAGGCATTCAGCGTGCGTACTTTGGAATGCAGAATGGTAGCATAAACGTTTTGTGTTTGTTTCAGACCTCTACCAAATCACAATGGCGTACGCCTATTGGAAGTCTGGGAAAACGAAGGAACACTCTGTGTTCAACCTGTTTTTCCGCAAGAACCCCTTCCACGGGGAATTCACGATTTTCGCCGGCCTCGAGGAGTGCTTGAAGTTTGTGAAAAACTTCCGATACTCCGATACAGGTAGGTTAGACTGTATTCGCTTGTATTCGATTGCATGTTCGCCTGTATTCGCCTGTATTCGACTGTATGCGACTGATTGTTTGACTGTATTCGCATGAATGTTGTGTGTGTATGTTCGTGACAGAGTTGCTCTTGTTTACCACTCGACTTGCCTCACTGACCAGGACCAATCTGATGTTGCATATGTCATGTCTATCACGCATCATCCAAATAATGCATTGTAGCGGTATCTGCGTGCTATAAAGCCATATTAAAATGAAAACGTATGCGTCGAAGAAAATATAAGAAAAAAGCTTGGAGAGCAGCAGAAGTTGTCAGATTCTTGTTTTCAGTTGATCTGAGCTCGATGCTTGTCCTATTTCCTACAGAAATAAAACTTTACGTACGCTTTCTCCGGACGAACTTATTATTGGTTAAGGTCGGCAAGCATTTCCCCATGTCCGTCTTGCGTCGTCAGAGCGTCCGTGAAATAAGTCGAGATTCTCAGAAACCCACTCAGATCTTTCCGTTCATTGTTCCGCTGTAAACTTTCGATGACCTTCAAAGTACAATGCTGGTGTGTATTGGGTGTTATATGCCGTGGACACCCTGTGAAGGTTGGGCATGTGCGGACAATGGCTGTCGAGATGAACACCTTCCGTCCGAGACACCTTCGAGAGGTGACGCTGCAGATTTTGTTTGCGATGTAAAGCTGGAATTGTAGCAGTAGGGATAGGATGGAGTTATATGCCCACACGCCCGCCGAGGCCTTGGGTAGGATAGAGGTAGGGTACATAGGGAATCAACTATAAGGCACGGCAACGGGGACACGAAAATGCGACCGGCCATAGAAGAGGGAGCAGACACCTACCAACTTCACCTATTGAGCAAACATGTCTTCTGGCCTTGATAAGCACTACAACGGTCCGGTAGAAAGGTGATGCTCCAGCGCGAAAATAATGTGATGCTGAACATTTGAGCGGTTGTAGATATAGAGTTATAGAGTTATAGAGTTAGAATAGAGTTATTGCAATTTTTGCGGTTGTATGCAGTCGTTTTATGTGATCCATTAACGTGTTTGCGTTTTGCAGTCACTTAACCCGCCATCGACTGGGGTCTCAGCCGAACACCATTGACTGGGGTGGGACAAAAAGTGTCTCTCCCCCAGAATATCTCCTGAACTAATGATTGCAGCGAGATTCGCGAGGCGGCATTCGAAAGCTCTCAACAAGACGCACCCAAAGCGTACTCGATTTTGTTTTATTGAGGTCACGTGTCAGTTCAAGTTCAGGTCAAAGGTCAACATCGGGTGTTTCTGCGTTACGGACCGCAGAGACCACACAATGCGCAACTCTGGGCCCAAACTGCGCCCAAGTACTCTCAAATGTTAGGTGAAGGTACTATATGAGTATAATACCCATACTAAGCACAAGTCAAGGTCAAGGTCATGTCACAAAAGGTCAATATACCCAAAAACCATATATGGGTCACGTGATACATGTTTTATGGGTCATTTTAGTCGTAGAGTTTGATGGTGACGTTTGTTTTGTCATCTGAAGTCAATTAAGTGAAGGTTATAACAAAGGCAGGTAAGGTCAGGTTAAATAAAGTAAAATTTTATATTAGCATGTTTTGATAAAAGACACTTGTTCCTGAAAAACAATTTGCTGAGGAATCTAATGGTGTTCTTTATGTTTTTGTAAGTGGTCTAGAAACAGAAAGGCCAAAAAATGTTAAGTAATAAAATGCGTCATGAGTTTTCTCACATATAGCGTCGTTCTCCGTCAAAAATAAAGTTATTGCTTGAAAATTTGGTTTAAGGATAGTCTATACCCAGTTATCTTACATAATTTCCTGTTTTTTATTAGCTTAAGAATTTTGTATTTTGTCGGCAATTAATTTTCATTTTTTTTATTTTGCGGATCAAAATTCAACCATTTTTAAAATCTGAGCTAGCCATTTTGTAGAACTTGTCATTTTACGTCTTTTAGCTTTTTTTTATTTGCGTTTTGCTTCAAAACTAGGTTTTTGCGAATTTTTAGACATTTTTTTCAGACACTTCAGCCCAAATTGGAATGTAGTGACGTCACAACAATTTATAAATCTCAAAAGTGTCCGACGGAACTGCTTCATTTTTTCTCACAAGATTTAAAATTGATGTAAAATAAGGTATGCCACGTTTCGCGTTGTTAGCGCTATCCGCTTTTGGGTTATTCTAAGTATCCGACGGGGGATCCCCCCCCCCCCCCCAGCCAATGGCGGATTAAACCTATTCTTTGTGGATGGGGTAAATTCTTCCCCTACCCCCACCCTAATAGTTTTTCGCTGATCGCTCCCAAACCGGTAGGCTCAGCGTCCTGAATCTTGGGGTTTTCCTAGAATTGAATTACGAATGTAGTGGCAAAATGTGAACGCCATCGGCCCAGCATAGGCGGTGCGATGCCATTTTGGAGGAACACTGACACTTTTGAACGGTTTTAAACGAAATTATGAGGTTTGCTTGCTTCTTGTGTGTTCTACGGCACGATAAAATCGCCAAATACACGTTTCTAGCAATATGCATGTAAAAATACTAGCTGTTGCACATATTTTGGCAGTGGGGTCTCAGGTACACAAAATGGGAGGGGGTATCTGCTATTGCGGGCTGGTAGTGACCCCCCAAGGTGCGTACCTTGGGGGTCGCACCTTTGCGCAGTATCGAACCATCAAAATTATATCAACATTTTCCGCAATTATAGCAAGATGGAAAATTATATCATGCTAAAGAAATCCAAAATTGCGGCAAAAACAATTATCCAGAAAATCAAGTAAAATCTCAAAATTTCATCCATTTTATTTCATGAATACGCCTTTCGATTTCTTAAAGTCCTTTGTATTTGAAGCTCAATACAGTTTTCCCTAAACATTGGCCAAAACACATGACCACAATGACATTTAAAATATAGCCAAACATTACCAGTTTTGCCTCCCCCACCCCCTATTGTTGGCCTTATTTATTTGCTCAGGAACATGTCGTCATGGCGGATCGAATGGTGTTGCTTTTATCAAAAACTGTCTGGTAGATTTCGAGATCTCTGGGGGGGGGGGGTAGAATCTGCCCCCTCCCCCCCGAACAGTCTAGTTAAACTAGATAAAATGTTATTCTGCTGAATTTTAGCATGATGTCTATGGGTGTTACATGGACGAAAATTGAGTCTAAAATATTTCCCCTTTCGTGCTCCGCACACATATATGTGTAGAAAGGTAGTATGTTCATTGTTCAGTATCCACGCAATCGACCCATTCAGTCGTCCAGTTCTGAGTATTATGTTTCCGGCGTGTGGTTATGCAATGAAACGCTATGCTGTTGCCATGCGATGTTCCATTCCGTCGCTTTACTTTCATTAATTCGTGCCCGTTTTTGTCCAGTTGCACTTCCCTCGGCAAAAACCAGTGTTAACATGCCGATCGTAATGCCCGGCCATTCCTCCCCGGCCATTGAAGAGGTATTGGCCTTCATTAAAGCATTGCGGTCATGCATTGTGTCATTGTCGTTTACCAGCGCCCTGATCATGTGTGTTGTGGTTTGGTCATCACGGTGCAAAACATGGCCACGATTTTCACTGTCACAGATACGACATGGTCACGATTCTGACCGTCACAGATACAACATGGTCACGATTTTCACTGTCACAGATGCGACATGGTCACGATTTTCACTGTCACAGATACGACATGGTCACGATTCTGACCGTCACAGATACAACATGGTCACGATTCTGACCGTCACAGATACAACATGGTCACGATTTTCACTGTCACAGATGCGACAAAGTCACGATTCTGACCGTCACAAATACGACATAGTCACGATTCTGACAAGATATGTCATCATATTTGACCTCAGGTCAATAGTCAGGCTCCAGAGATCATCAAATATAAAAATGTACGTTTCCTACAAAACCGCTTTTTCGCGGATAACTTCTTAACTAATAAAAATAGGGCAACAAATTATACACCATCGTGTTTCTCTTCCCAAGGCGCGTCGAATCATACACATGGTGACCTCATCGCAGAGGTGGAGGTCAATGTTAAAATTTGTCCTCAGGCCAAGGTTTGAACGAAGTTTATCAAGGCGTGTTGAGCCATGCTGCATGAGTCGATGCGTCTTGACGAGACGAACGCATTGGTACCATTTTCACGTCTCTATATTCACCCCATCAAAAGTTATTGTTAAAAAAGAGTTGGTGACCTCGGGTGGCCTTAGGTGACGTTTACAGGGGTCACACTTAACCCTATTATTGTCGGGGGCCGATTTCCCCCCCCCCGCAGTTTTTTATTGGTATACCATTCATTTAATAATCAACCTAGGATCGCCAAACTCTGTGACTTTTCCTATCATTTCATTGTGCATCGAATGGTGTACTTTTTCCGAAAAAAAGTTGCATCCGGGGCGGGTCCAGGACCGTTCTTTGGGGGCATGTTCGGGCGTTTTTGGCTCAGAACCTTTGCGTGTTTAATCACCCGTGCAGAGTTGGGTTTTTGAGCAAAATGTAAAAAAAAAGGCATAGGTATACAATTATAGGCTCTTTCAGATGGCTATCTCGATTTTTCGAAATTTTGATTATGAAATTCCAAAATTTTGGAAAAAAACTAATTTTCTTCGAAATCTTGTAACATTTTCATAAAAAACGGAATATATGTAAGACAGGACATGCTAGGTAATGTATGTTAGAAATTTTAAGTCGACATCCTAATATTTCATGTCCCGAGGCTAAGTCAAATGCGTGTCCTATATAAGTATATGGTGAAAAAATAAAAGTTTTCCTTATACGCATCGGATCAGTCCAATTATTTCAGTATCATGCCATATTAGGCCCTTTTGGATTACCCAGTTGCAATTGGTATTCAGTGACCTGAAAGGTCAGTTAAGGTCATCCGCGGTCACGAACACTTTTTTGTAAATAACTCCTCACAGGATAAAGGTAGAGACCCGCAATTGGTGCCAAAGTGTTTGTTTCATCATGACGCGTCTTTTGATATGTAACTTGACCTCCCTAGGTCAAATTGACCATGACCTTGACCCTGACCTGAGGTCAAATTTTGGAATTGACCTAAGCAGGTCAAAATGTATATGCTTCGAACCGCTTGGACGAGAGAAGCACGATGGTGTCAAAATAAATGCCCTATCGTTGCTAGATAAAAAAGTTATTCACGAACAAAGTTTTGCTGAAAAACGTTTTTTTTTTTTTAATTTCATGACCTCTGGAGCCTTAACCCGCGCCCCGATGGGCTATTTCCGACCCCTGTCCACCGATGGGGGGGGGGGCGTTTCTCCCCTCCCCCTAGATCTCCCAAGCTACCGGGCTGTTTTTAAAAATTCAAACGGCATTAGATAGCCCTGTACATGAACTTTCAGAATAACATGCGAACTTGTAAGGTCACTGATGACGTCACAGGTCAGGTCAAAGACTCAATTTTGTGCCCGTTTTCGCCGGGTGTGATTGCGGGTAAAATAACGATATGGAACGCATAACAAGCTACTAAATCGGCATGAATCGACTTACTGACACTTCCAAGTATCATTCTTAGCCTTTTGTAGTCATGGGTCAGGTCAAGGTCATCCGAGGTCACGAGGTCAAAAAGGTCAAACTGCTGATTTTGGTCATTGGTAACTGTAATATATGTTTTGGGGTCAGTTTTTCGTCAAGGATTGCGAAAAATGACCCTCAAACATTGTTTTCCCCATCAAAGTCGAAGAAAAATGAAAATATTGAAAATCATCGGAATTCGTAGAAATGTCAATGAAGTGGCCGTTTTTGGCATTTGAAAGGTCATTACTCCGTCATTTTTGAAGATATTGACTTCAAATTTGAAACACATGCATCGAGATCTGTAACACATGTTTTCCGGTTTTGAACATTTACAATTTTTGGAAACTATGGCAAAAAAATACAAATTTTGAGTTTGACTTTTTACCAATTTTCAAATTTTACCGAAATGAAATAATCCGAGATGGCAGTTTAAAAGCCCTGTCTATTCTCGGTCTTCTGATATCAAACAATAGACTTTATCTTTGAAACTGTGCGCCTGAGCGCGTTTCCCGCAAACCCCTATTTTTGGCCTTAAATGGGAAAACATGACGTCGCTCTGACGTCATTTGTGGATGACCTATCATGACCTCATTGTTTTCCTTCGGCCACCATGTGTGGAATTGATGTCGGAAGGGGCCTTAAAAATTTGGTGACGCTGCTATCGTTATTTTTGGATATATCAGGAAAAAAGGGAGGGGGGGGCGTTTCGCCCCCCTAATCGGGGTGCGGGCTAATTGTCTCTTGGCAGTTTGGCATCACCAGAAACGGAGTTGGGAGAGGAGCTCTCCCATACTTTAGTTTTTTAGCGTAAATTCAGATTTTATATTTAAAAATAACAATATATTCCCTCAATGGCATCAATTCGGCAGCTACTGGCCGGGTGAATGGGCTTCAAAATGTCATAAATGCAATTCGATTGCCATGCATCGGTGAAGCAGCTCGTGTACCTACTTGTCGATGCGAAATATTTGCTGAGTTACAATATTTATTAATTTTTCTAACAATTTTCACCTCGGGATGACGCCGCCCCTTTGGCGATAATACCCAGAAGCAGATCCAAGGGGGGGGGGGGCGCTGGGCCATACCCCCAAAGGGCCGAAATCGGCTCAAAATTAACACATTTTCCGATTAAAAAACTAAGCAATTTAAGTTTTTATCACCTTCCTAACATAAAGAAGCGATGAGTCTTCAGAATTATGTGATTTTTTTCGGATTTGACCCCCAAACTGCCCGAAATAGGTTTTCTGGATCTGCCAGTGGTGCTAACACGCGGGTAGATATATAGACTGTTGATCTGGTGACAGTGACTTCGACCTTAGGCTAAACCGAGAGTGGAGAATTAGGAGTTTGGGAGTGCGAGAGCACCCCTGAGTACAAGTGCACCTCATCACTGCCAAAAACACCCCCTCAGATTGAGAAGAAACCTTCATGAATAACTTTTTAAGCAATATCAAAGGAACATGCAATGTTTTAAGTGAGTATTAAAACGCAATCTGGGTAAATGGGTGGATAAAAACAAATAAGAACCCTCGCGGTCGCTTCATCTTAGCCAGAACCACCGCCGATGGAAAAGCACTCCCTGACATTTCGAAATTTTTGAACTATATAGCTTTATTCCGCTGTACATGACATGCACAAACACACTGCTGTTCTTAAATATTTGACCAAGATTTGTGGATTGTTATCAATACTATGTATCATCTTTGCAAATTGCAGTTATATTATAGTACATAATTTAATCCACCGACAACAAAATGTAGTAGCAAATGAGGTTGGGCTGTTGTCCAGTCACTGCATTTCTGAGTTACATCCATGCTTACTCATGAATTCCCCCTCCGCCGCCCTCCACAATAAGTTTTTTTCCTCAAATTCCGGGGGGGGGGACGCAGTTATGACCATGTCGCGAATGAATCAGTCTCCCTTAGGTATATCAAAAACATTTGTGATCAATCTCAAAATTTTAGTTTCATTTTTACCCTGCTTTGTTCAATATGGAATTGATTGATTCGAGATTTGAAGGCCTTCTCGCTTCGGTTTGTTGTTTTTCTGATAAAATATCCTGTAGGCACTTCCTGGCTTCGAAACAAAAAAAGTTGTTGGGGATTGAGAACCTGAGGAAAAGTAATGAAATAGCCAATAACCCCATACTAGAAAAGTGAAAATTAAGGCAAAAAATGTACTAAATATTGCTGAAAATGCTTGAATATTGCATATATCATCGCTGAAGAAGCTGCCAAACAGCGAAATATTCAATACGTTTTTAGCTTTGATGTTTACTTTTCTAGCATGAGCTTATTGGTTATTTCATTACTTTGCTTTATAATGAACTTATGTCATGAATTACTTGTTATATGAACTTATAATGAACTCAGAGTTTTCGCCATCTTCGATCGATGAAAGCGTAAGGATTGCATATGTTACGCATGGAGACATCGGACGATCCTGAGCTCATAGCGTTAACATTTGCAAAGTTTCAGCTCGTACCTTTTGTATTTGTTGAACGTTTCCATTTCCGTTTCTTTCATGCAATTTTTTACGTTACTGACGTAACACGTTTTTACTGCAACGTGCTTGTCTTGGCACAGTTGGCACAGTTGGCTCTGCCCGTAAGTTCATGCTATCACCACCTACCACCATTGACGTAGGAACGTCACAGAATGTGTGTGTGTGTGTGGGGGGGAGGGCAGTGAAACTTCGATCTCATCTGGAGAGGAACCTTAACTCCTTTGACAAATTGCCCCGCAGTTTTGGGATCCTCTCGCCTTGATGAATCGCTAACTATCGCACTTATTTTTTTAAGAAAACGGAGATCTTAGCAAAAAACTTGGCCGAAAAGGGAGGCATGTCCCTCCCCCCGGTCCCCCGGTTCCTACGCCTATGATCACCAACACCACCACTACTGCTCTGCACGGGGAGAGAGAGGCCACTCTATGCTGATTGGTCGGTCACCATGTGCCTGGGTCTGGGCTGGATTGGCCACGATAGCTTTACCGCGGCCCACTCAGTGCCGGGCGCGAGGTATCTGTTGCATTTTAACGTGAAGCCGCACCTGGAGCCTCGACGCCTGCTTTAGAAACAACACGAACCAGCTCTGATGGCTAGGCAGAAATTCAATTTTGTAGTCACGTAGTCACAATGTAAGGAGATAATTTATTCGGAAGTACTATTCTGGTTACTGGTGCTCCATATCCTTGTCATTCCATTGTAGTTTTGACCGATTCTTCTGCCCCCTTTAGTAAAACAGATAGACACAGCCATTGTGTACTCCATCCCTGATGCTGTGTGTTAATGGGTGTTAAACGGGGTCGGGACCCGGAGCGGCGGCCGTGCCGGTCGGCTGTGTGTATTCAGGGCAGACCTTCTCCGCCACCCTCGGTGTAGTCTCTGCCGGCAGCTCTGCAGTGCGTGCTACGGTGGCAGGCGGCGGTCGGCGGTGGTGACCTTGACAAGCAGGTGGCGGCACTCGCTGTGCACTGTGCAGAGTGCAGCCGGCTGCGGGGTGGCGCAGCAGGCCGCTGCCGATCGCTGGCGCCGCTCATTAGACGGACCGGCCCTGTCGTCAGGGGCACCCAGCCCGGTCGGCAGGGGCACCCAGCCCGGCCGGCAGGGGCACCCGGTCCGGCCGGCAGGGGCACCCAGCCCGGCCTGCACGGGCACCCTGCAGCGGCACTCCAGTGTCCAGCCGGACTGGCCTAGCTGTCTCAACCGTCCGGCATGGGTGTTTGGACTGCTGCTTTTACCGCGGCCGCTGTTTCTGAGCTGTACCGGAGCGTGATTTGTCTCGTAGAACAACCGAATACAGAACTGTCACATATGCAGCGACGGAATGGATGGCTCCATCAAATGCTACTGCGGCTCCCCCACGGAGTTGTGAAACCCCTTAGACGCCGCTGCGGACTCTGTCTGCGCCCGACCCGACGTGTTCGGTTCTACCGCTGATGGCACTCTCCGCCGCCATGGAAAAGTTTAGATGAGGTCATGCACTCCAAGGCAGTATACACGAGGACCTTTTAATAAGCAAAGTAAAATGAGTTGTGTCTCAAAGACCTGACGAAAGTAGTGCAAAACAACAAATACCACCGGAATCTATAAAACATTGCTACATACTGGCTATCAACGTTTCAGTGCAATTTTGTTTCTATACACGGTCATCATTGGAGACATTCATGAAGTGAAGTTTTGTTCTGTTCTATAATTTAATCTTCTGCATGCTGAAACTTTACAGACCAAAATTGACTAAAACTCTGCAACGTTTATAATTAGGTCACAATGCCTGCGACAGCGGATTCAGTGAATGCAAAGAGAAAGCAGTAGAAGCAGAGACGAGCTTCTATCAGGAACACAAATTACCGTCGCAACACCTGTGATGACACGAAAAAGTTGAAGATCTGGGGGTGGATTCCCATCTATACAATTATTACGAAGATTCGTAAGTATTTTCTGTAGAGTTTTCTGAAACTGGCATTTGCATTGTTAACGTATAAGTGCGTAGAAGATGGCAATGCCAATTTACACTCATCCCTAAATGTCCGATAGGGGCTCGGTAAGTTGATTCGTGAGTAAGGATATTCTTTTCCTATAGGAAACCATTGAAGGATTTTGTTTTTGACCCCTTAAGAATCTACGAAGGAGTCGAGATGGCGTGGCGACTCGCCACGAGTGAACTATAGTTCACTCTTCATATTGCTGATATAATTAACGCGAATGTGTCGGTTCTTCTTGATCAGATCCTCAAAATCCTGTGTCATTGCAATTGTGTTGCGACGGTCATTAGTCTTCCTGATCGAGGCCAGAGACAACGCGCAGCGCAAAATTTAGGATCTTTTGGAGGCGTTTTATGTTTTTCTTTAACAAAAACATTCTCGACTCTACAGAGTTTGGTTGACTCAGTACGGTTAACTCAGTGATGCCTGTTCGGCAAAACTTCAATGTAGGAGTTACTTCGTTGTCACGACCTCCGCGTTGTTGCTCTCAGTTCTGCGAGCGTATCTATCTATGCAGCTGTCCTGGCGCGGTGCCGCCGGCCGGCCGGCCCGCCGATGAACCGATCCAGGCAGGGCAGCGAGGCCAGCAGGGGAGGGGAGGGGCTGCATGAGGCGCGGGGCGGGGC
>JARFNZ010125641.1:0-11772 GCA_031763405.1 Balanus nubilus
CGCGCCAGACCAGAGCTATAGCGCGGCGAAAAAAGTGGGGGCGTTTAACCCCCCCCCCCAGCAAGTCGCGGGTTAAGTGGCCTTATTCGGCAGTAGGAAAACAAGTTTTTTCACTCCACATCACAAATTGAAACTGGTTCCATCCTTAGATCCTTTAAGGTGAAATTCACGATATATTCCAGCCACTAAATCACATGTAACTTGACCTTCAGTGTCACCTATCAACAGGCTTTCAATGGTCAAATGCACAGGGGGTTTACGGTTTACCCCCACTACTCTGGTGGGTTATTTCGACCCTCTCTGGGTCGGCAGCCCCAGACATTTTGAGACACTGTACTGCACACATAACCAGTCAGTATCAACACAAAGGAACCAGACTGGGCTGGCTGTTTCAGCTCCTTTTTTTGCCTCCCCCCACACACTAACACACCGGCCAAACTTTCCCCTGAGTAGGTAACCCTCCAGATGTTTGGTTTGTGGACTAAGCACCATATCCTTTTGGGACCAAGTGCTAATTGGAACTCTCACCCTGCTCTGAGGGTTATTATACGGGGGCCCGGCCGACTTTTTCAGAGGCCTTCCCAGGGATTTGACCCCGGGTCACCGGCACAGAAGGCAAGTGTCGTAACACTGCGCCAGATCGCTCCACGTAACCATCCAGAGGAAATTGTTGACTTCGCCGTTAACACGTAGCACTGCTTTTGGCTGCCTCTGATTTTGAATGCTACTCACGCAGACGAATGCTCACTTCCTTGCAACATTATTTTTGTCGAAAACAATTTGTATTAGTGAGGTAAGCATACAAAATAATCAATGTTGGACGGAAAATTCCAAGATCGTTTCACACCACATGCCGTATTACTCAATACGGCGCCACGCGTATCGTCCTGCGACCCGTCTCGACCTGCCCTTCGGGCCATAACCGCGCCCACCGGCCGCGACCGCTGATTGGCCTGTCGCGATCACGTAACCGGTGACCCCGCCCGGCTCAAGGTCACGCGACTGAGCGTACCGAGTGCCCCCAGCTGAACAGACTGACGTCTCGGCTGACAGGCCAGCGTTGTCGACAGATGGCAGCAGGCTGTAGTATAGTTGCGGATCGGACTGAATGTCCGGACCAGAACATCTCGGTATTTTTTAAAAAAATAGTTTCAATTTTTTGATGGGAAGAAGTTCTTAGATGATCCACGTCATGTTAGGATTGTTGCGCAGGCCCTGGCTCCACCCACCAGCCGACCGCGTACTTCCAGTCGCCGACAGAAAATGGAGCTGTAAAGTTCCCTAACGACTGTGGACGGTCTGTCCCTCTCCGTGGCTTCACCTGATCTTGAACACGGTCGCTGCCACCTAGCACCGACCGTAGGCCATATCTACCAGGAGCAAATAGCGAGCACCGAAGCGATTCGAACCCATCATTCTAGGGTGGGTCAGATCTGTATCTCCAGACTGAGCTATACGGACGGTCGGGGGCAACCGTTTTGTCGCATTTCTATCGTTGATTGTTAGATTAGTTGCCTATCACTGAATATTATATAAATCAATGTCAGAATTTCACATTTATCAAAGGAAAGCAGTTTGATCAGAATCGACGTTTGACATCCATCTCGTAGAAGCTTCCAGTCTTTCATCACTTGCGGACCGTCAATTCGACTGTCAATGCCTCACTCACTCGAATCATTCACCCGGTCCCAATTTCATTTGGCAACGAGCCAACGAATGGTGTGGAGGGGAGGGACTGGGAGGGCGCAGGGCGCCGGGCCGCAGTCGCTCGCCGGTACATAAATACGTACCGAGCACAGCGGCTTCTTGGTGGGGAAGGGAGGTCAGTAGCTCCAGGAACACGCTGTCGGTGAGACTCAATGAACCTTGGATATTGTAATTGTGGTGAAACATATCTCGCTGACTGTTTTGCTCTATTTTTCAGGTTCTCTGTGAACTAAGTTAGAGACTCTACGAAATGGCAGACGAGAGTTTTTATCACGTAAGTGCTCATATTCCTCCATTTTCCGATGTTACAATGCTTCGGTATTGTAACATATCGGCAGACACGTTTATGATAAAATTTCCTCAATATCTTCAAGCACCTTCGATCACCTAACATTTGTCATAGACACTAAAAGATACAAAGTTACACTCACTTATCCACATAGACCCTGGAGCCCTGGGTCCACGTTCAAAATGATATAGCTGCCTTATATAAAGTTAGCAACTATGTACTAGAGTGAGGTCAAACAATGTTAACCAATTTTGCGCACTGTTACAGTCATTCATCGAATGTCGTCATATAGACCAGCACCCACTTCACGAGTCCACGGCTGAATCTGCCTGTTGCTGACTATAGTCCACGGTGTCACCCGCAGGCACAATGTCAGTACTACTGTCGGGAGCGCTACTACCGCGCCATGCAGCTGACGGCCTCGGAGGCTATGAAGAAGTTCGGCCAGGGCCCGGCCTTCCGCTTCTGGTTCAGCCTGTCGCTCGCCATGGAAGGAAAACTGCAGGAGGCCATCCGAGAGTTCGAAAACACGCTGGTAAGGCAATGACAATATAATATAATATAATATACAATGTCCATGGTCTGTATACGAGTTTCGAGGGCTCCCGATCCTTTATTTACGGGATGTCGCCATTACGCCTTACATTATCGCCATACATTATCGCCAACGGAATGAGCCAATAATGGGGAAAAGTCGCGTATCCGTGTAGTTAAGATAATGAGGAATCATTGAACGCAAGTAACATACAACTGTCAGAAATAACTAAGCGACTTACAGGGCACAGTCACTCTTTATGCTGGAGTGCATGATGTCGTACCTATATGGTTGCGGCTGCCATGCTGGTAGTAGCTGTCTCCCTCTGAGTCTCTCCCTTGGTCATCCTCCCTGCTATCTCTACCACTGAAACCACTCACAGGACCTGCAGCTGGCCACCATCCCGGCCATGTACTGCCACCGGCCGTGTGTATCTCTGCCGTTACTGACATGAGTTGCCACTCTGCAGAACGACTCGGACCTGCAGCTGGCCACCATCCTGGCCATGATGTACTGCCACCAGCTGTGCCAGTCGGTGGACCGCCAGGCCGTGCAGCAACTGGACAGCCGCCGGCGTGAGGAGAGGAAACGCGCCGGAGACAGGGTCAGTCGGCGGGATGGGGGGGGGGGGGGGGAGGGGTGGCAGGGTCTACTACACTGAGAAGATGCTCAGGCGAGATCAACTAACCTAGAAACTAGGAGAAGACACACAATATTAATTAATGAGTAGGTAACTAGCATGATGAATGTCTGTGTTTTACCCCTGGCATTTGGGTTAGTTTGGCTCGGCTGAGCAGACTTTTCTCTCAATGTAGCTTTGGACCATGCCAGCGGGTGTTGTCAGGAGGATGCTTAGGGTACAGGCCTGATGGTACAGCCAGACTACCATGATCTGTAGCATGCATTACCGCTATATCTAGCGTGCATTTTGCGTATATTGTATACTACCACCATTTACTTTATCATACCATCATAGCTTTATCGCACGTCATTACAGCAATGTTTAGCCTTCCACTGGTAAACATGATGCTCGGCGGTGACCACTATCCTCCGTTGACCCCCAGGCGCTGTACTACGCCGGTATGTTCCTGGTGCTGACGGGCCACCCGGAGAAGGCCCGCGAGTACCTGGACCGGACGCTGAAGATGAACGCCGACGCTGTGGACTCCTGGGTGATGAGGGGCTGGGTGGAGATGTATGCAGGGGAGAACCCCACCAAGGCCATCGACTACCTGGAGCAGGCCGAAAAACGGTCAGTCAGGGGACGGATGGTCAGGAATTCACTTCGATGACTCGTTGTGAGATTTCGTAGAATGGGATCCGTTGGAAAAATTAATGGGGGATGCAATGCAGTTCAAGATCCACAGTTGCATTTATCGCCAGATTTGTTGAGCTCCCATATCGATCACCTGATGATTTGTTTACCATGTATATGTTTCCAGGATCTGTGGACATTTCTGCTGGTAGTCCTGTCATTTGACCGCTCTATTCTCCCGTAGTTGTTGCTCTCTGATTGATGTTTCACTGCCCATCACTGCAGGAACAACCGGGACATCTCGCTACTGTTCTGCAAGGCACGCTACTACGAGCTGCACAACGACTTCACGAACGCGCAGTCCGAGCTGAACCAGGTGGTGGCGATGCGGCCCGGCTTCGTGCCGCCGCTGGTCGAGAAGATGAAGGTCAGCATGGCCATGCTGGACTGGGACCAGAGCGTCGACATGATGAACAGGTGAGCACCAATGGGGTGTGGCCAATGTTTAAGAAAATTGGGACGTCATGTAGCGTAGTGGCTAGGAATATTTGTCTCTTCTAGCGCACTGACCTTTGCTTAGTATTGCCTTCTTGATGAACTGTTTCTTGCTGCCGAGATTTAGCAATCACTCCATCATTTATATCATACAGCATGTCACGTCTTCATATAATTCAGTGGTCGTGATTATGTTACCAAATCTACAAGGCCTGTGCGCATCCCAGATCAAGCTCTCATTAAAACACGATCAAGCTATCGTACAGAACGAAACCAGACGCTCCAATAACCAGACCGGTCACACCACGGCCCTGTCCACGACTCATGTGAACACGCCCTGCTCGACCACAACCAACTCCTCCCTGTCCCCTGTCTCCCCCGGCAGAGTGCTGGGCACCTCGCCGCACTGTATCGAGGCGCTCCGGTTCCGTCTGATCGGGCTGCTCACCCGGGACGGCAACTACCCCGAGGCCGGCAAGCGGCTCGAGGAGTTTGTCCGCAACGTGGACCGCCACGAGCCGCACAACCCGCCCTTCCTGCTCGAGTGCGCCCGCCTCTTCTCACGCACGGTAGGCGGCGCCACTGGTGTCGGTGGTGGGCGGGCGGGTGGTTGGGCTTTGGTGGTTGTAGGTACGGTGTGACCTTTGAAGTTCATGCTACTTTATTTCTTGTGTTGTTGGATTTTGGGGATATCTTATTTATCCATGGATGTCAGCAATTTTCCATCTTGTTTGGGTGAACTACATCGCCCATATCTGGATGAGACGTGTTTGTGACTAACACAAGTATGAAATAGTCACTGTTGCCAGCAGACCCGGTAAATTTTCTGCAGGGCCAAGCCCGTATTGGGATGTTCAGAATCGATGGATTCGCGGGCTCACATTTTCTCTGACCATGAGGCTGACCTGATTATTCGGCGACGCTTGCCAAAAGTTATGCTTAGGTGCGTACAAAGAACGGTTCCATATGCTGGGCATTATTATTTATAACTGGTATGACTGTGCCTGGCTCTAAACACGATTATATCCCATTCGCACACCACTCAATCTGCGCCGTCGTGTTGGTGGCTCAGTTTATCGTATTCTTACAACTTTTTTAGACCATACATGTCCTTTACCTTAACCTTAACCTTAGCATATTCGGGATTAAGAAGACCGCTTTGGCTTGATGGTCCCGTTCTCATCGAGCTTGGGTACTTGTATCTTGTATCTTTATCTTGTGTGACTCAGTCGGGAATGTGAAAGCGGATGCCTGCCCAGTGGGCATCCAGGCGGGACTTAATCCAGACGGGCTTAGGGATGAGGCAAGGACGACGTCCAAGGGGAGACGTTTACGACTCTCACACTGAAGCAGTGTCTTGAACCCTCGATTGAGCCAATTCCTTGTTTAGTTTCCACTGATGTCCTCTTGTTTTTGGGTATCGGGCTGGTGTGAAGAAGCTCTCGGGTTGGAGGTCCAGCTCCGAGTGGATATGGAATGTTCTGATCATATCGCCGCGACGTCTTCTATAATACAGAGAGGGAAGGTCTAGTAGCCTGAGACGCTCGGAGTACGGGTTGTGTCTTAACTCTGGGATGGGTCTCGTAACCCGTCGCTGCACGCGTTCAACTGCCTTCTGATCGGCTTTATTGAATGGGCCCCAGACGGAACAGCCAAACTCGAGATGGGGCCTAACCAGCGTCTTGTAAAGCAGGGGAAGCGTACCACAGTCGATAGCTTGAAATGACCTGCGTATCAGTGCGAGTACCTGCGATACTGTAGCTATTGCGCTAGCCGCCTGCCTTCGAAACTTAAGGTCAGAGTGTCAATATGGATGCCCAGGTGCTTCTTTGAACTGGACTTCCCGAGCTGGAGTTCCCACCCAACGAGTTGTTGCTCTCAGGGCTTTGACTACCAACGTGAATAGTCGCGCACTGGTCTGCATTCAACGGTAGCTGCCAAGTATTAGACCAGGCTGTGACAGCATTCAGATCGCTTTGAAGCCGCAGTCGGCTCTGCTCCCGTACCACATTCCGGTAAATCTTGTTGTCGTTTGCGAATATTTTGCCTGAGCTGCTGACAATGCTGGTACATTGTCAATACATGTCGTATGCGGACTATCGACGCGATTTCTGGTGCACGTCCCCCAATAACCATCGGTCAAAATTTATGTTATTTTGCGCTTCTTTGCTCACTGGTTAACTCTATTTCAACTGTACTACGCGGTAAACGTGTGAATCAGGCCTGTAGTACTCACTCACTGCCGAGTTCTTTCCGTTCTAATATCGCATATATGAATGTTTGACGTCATGTCTTCACGACAGACGTCATCAACCTCAGTCTGACGTCATTAATATGCGTGTGGCGTTATTCATCCACGTCTGACGTCATATGCCAGCTGCTGATACATATCGCACCATGTTTCATCTAACGTCGCATTTCCGTCGTCTGACATCATATCTCTTGTTATGACGTCACCCCTGTCCTCGCTTGACGTCATTGCTGTCGGTACGACGTCATACATATGGCGTCTCAGTCATTCTCTAACTTGTTTCTAATATATTTTAGAACCTTCCAAATAATCGCGGTTGGTTGTCATCCCAGCCAAAAGACGCCGTCCCACATCGCCGGCCGGCGCAGATATGACGTCATACTCCGCCATCCGTGCGCCTCGAGGGTGGCTTTTGCCACAGCAAAGTGGATTATCCCAGCTGACATAAATCGGTTGTGTGTACTCTAAATACACTTAATGGGCTTTGTCTACCCCGGTGACCTTCTGGAGAGCTTAACGTGATAGTATTTATGAACCTAATGGTTTGAACGTAATGCTAATGGCGGCAACGAACGCCGATCTGTCAAACATATTACGACACACTCATTCACTCATCAACGTCACCCTTTTGTTTCGTGCGGGAGTATCCAATACTGCTGTGCTACTGCTGATATATGACATCACTCTTCACAGCTTCGTCTGTGCACATAGTGTGGCCCGCCGTGCTGAACGTATGACCCCATACCCTTTGTATACAGTGGGGCCATAGTGCCGGCGTGCTGAACGTATGGCCCCATACCCTTTGTGTACAGTGCGGCAGTAGTGCCGTCGTGCTGAACTGATGACCCCACGCTGTTTGTGTACAGTGCGGCCGTAGTGCCGCCGTGCTGGACTTCACGCTCTCGATGGCGGAGAAGGCGGCTCAGCTGGAGCCGGGCCGGGCTGAGTACCTGGTGGAGGTGGCCTACCAGAACCTGCTGAAGCAGAAGACGCGCGAGGCCCTCAAGTTCTACAAGGCCGCCACCAAGCAGGACGAGGCGTCCATGGAGGCGCTCTCCGGTGAGTGATAAGTCTCGAGCGTAACCTCAAACTACGTCCTGAACCGTGACTTGAACCGCGGTGCCTCGAACCGTTGCTCGAACCATGCCTTTTACCGCGCAACGAACAGTGATGATGGGGGGCCAGGCAGTAATTGCCCAGATATTTATCGTGTGGTGGCTCGCTCTCGCTAGAATACGAGTATGATGACCTGTGCTATACTCTACACTGCTGTCGTGCTCCCAGTTCCCTGCTCTGTATCCGTTGCTCTAAGCGGACCCAGGAAGTGACCCGGATAGTCATGTGTCGCGTGGTAGCCGGCTTTGTAAGGCGTCCTGATTTCATGCCGCGGATTGTCCGGCTCCATTTCGGCTTGGACAATTCAATGGTGTCACCAGTGTAAATATAGAAATACTTGAATCTCTATTCAAGGTATTTCGCTCCAAATAACCGTTGTACTTTTCATGTCAGTACGTTGGTTTGTGACTTCCATTGTCGTACCCCGTTGGCGTTCTCTCCGCGGCTGTGTCATCACTGTGTATGTTTATGTCCTCGCCTCCTCTTCGATGTGGATCTTGTTTGTCCCTGCCTGTGGACTGAGTCTGAGCCTGTGTCACGTCTGTTAACCCCAGTGCTGTCCCGTCTCTCTTCCCGTATGGCTGCTGGCCTACTGACTTCTAACACCTGACCTCTCAGCTCTCTCAGAGACACCTGGTCCATCTGACCTTCCTGATTCCTGACCTTTGACCTCTGACCTCTGTGACCCAGGCATCATCACCTGCCAGCTGATCGATGGCGACCACCAGGTGGCGCAGCAAAGCCTCGAGTTCCTGAAGGAGACGCAGAAATCGCTCGGCTACACTGCCGACATTCTCTACCTCTCTGCGCTGCTGGCTCGCAAGCAGAACAAGAGCCCGGATGAGGTCCTCGGTGGGTACCAGGGGGAGGGGGGTTGGAGAGAGGGGAGAGTGGGCAGAGGGAGAGGGGAGGGGAGGAAGTCGCCTTGATCGCTCTCCTGCCGGCGGAAGCGGTGCGACCAAGGGCGGTCCATGACACGTGTCCGCTGCTGCCGGCCACGGAAGGACACCCGTGGTGTGCAGCTGGCTATCGCTGAGCAGTTTGTGGGGTGCGCTTCGTGAGATAGGGCGAATGAATGGGACGTTCGCGTGGCGTTCGCCGTGGATAACGGATGTGGCGCGTGTCAAGACGACGGACAAACTGCGGATTTAATATTAATACACAAGATATCGGCGCTCTATGCAACCCTGACCCTGAACCCTGACTGATACGTCACTAAATAAGATAGAAAACAAACAAGAGAACAACAGCTAGAATGGGAGATGGCTTGGGGTTGTCTTGGCGCCAGTTTGAGAGGTTCATAGAGTCTGTTTTAGTCGCACCTCCTGCTCGCTTAAACTTCTCCGATCGTTCCCATGACTGCTCCGACCCACAGTCAGGTATTGCCCGCGCTGCTCTTACCTGCTTCAACCACCTCTTAACTGCTCCGGAAGGAGTTTTAAGGTACTACTGGAACAGACCCATAGTCGCCGCTGTCTCACAGTATGGAATCATACTGTCTAGGCCTGACTGAGATATAAAAACACAGTCTATGCCACAACCGACGTCGGCAGTGACCTAGTTTTTTTTTTACTACATCCGTTGGGAACGCTGATAAAATAAATAGGGCGTTGTGCCGGTGTTCAGCAAATATTTTATGATAAATTATGTGTAATAATGAAAGGCCTTTATGATAGATTATGTGTAGTAATCAAAGGCATGTACCAATGCATGATGTGTCATAATTAAATACATGTTAAAATGTACGTGTAAAAACTAAAAGTAATCACAAATTTAGTAATGCAACTATTTCTCGGTGCAGGTCTTCTGAACGACGCGATCGAGACGCACTTCCGCAGTTTCCGTACGCTGTCGCTGGGCGTGCAGTATCTGATCGCGCTGAACCCCGACTTCCTTCTGCTGGTCGTCAAGGACTGCCTGCACTACGCGCCCACTCAGGTCAGTCGCCCAGAGACAGACGGAGACAGGGACGGAGACAGAGACACAGACAGGGAAACCGAGACAGAGACAGAGACGCGGGGACCCGGGAGACGGGAGCGGCTGATGCAATGTCTCCGGGCAGGACGCCGCTTGCCAGAGCCATGCTCCTCGTTCATTGGTTGTATGCTCTCTGACCGTGATAAGGTCAGAGGGTACGCCGACCAGTGCGCAATATGGTCACTGGGATGGTGGGAACGGTGATCATTCATTGTCTTACTCGTTTCATTCATTCATACATTCATACATTCATACATTCATACATTCATTCATTCATTCATTCATTCATTCATTCATTCATTCTTTCATTAATTAATTAATTAATTAATTAATTCATTCATTCATTCATGTTTTAGACATTTTGTCTTGTGTCATCATTCGTAACGTTTATTTTTCTATTTATTTAAAGCGAGATACCCAACAAGTATAACAGAAAAGGCACGATTGGATAGCTAGGTCTCTAACTGGTATGTCAGTGATGGGAGGGTAATATACGACACGGTGAACAAGGCTTTGGTTCGGTTGGAAAGCTATTGACACTTCCAGGGGAACACCACTTTCTCTGCTTTTTAGCTTGGGCTTTTCCTAGTCCACTGGATGCAAAATCAAGTGCATCTCTCACGTTTATGAAGCCGGCATCACTACTGGTGGCACCAGCACTTATGGAGCCATCACTATCCGTGATATGCTATGCACATTGAAAGTCACAACATAGGCTTTCATGTCGGTTTTCGTGGGTGCACACTGTAAAGCAAGCAAACAGGACTCGCTCACCCATTGCATCCATGATTGACAACATCTTAAACCGGCGACAAAAACGCCGACAATGAGGCTGTCGAAGCGTCACACCAATGTATCTATTCAACAACGGAATCACCACTTTGTGTTGTTGCTCATATTTTCACTCGGCTTGGTGGTCTTATCTTGGCGACGGCCCGCAGCTCTTAGGTGATATCGCGAATTATCGACGATACTGATGAGACATTTCTCAGACTCATTTATCAGTTTTTCTCAGTTCCTCAGGCTTCACCTGTCAGTGCCAAAGTTTATCCGTTAAACCACTGGCAATATCACTGGCTTTTTCAAACGTCTAGCAGTGAGTTGCTACTCGGCCTCTCCGGAGCCTTCGAATGCCTCCTCCGTCTCCCCTTCCGTCTTCGTGGGTACGGCCTCCACCGGAGGGTCTTCAGTCTCCGCAGTGGTAGTCGGCTTCTTTGGTCGCTTTTGCGGTGGGACGTACTCCTCAGGAGACATGCTCAGCGCCATCGCTGAGGATAGACGTACTGTCAGAGAACATCGTGGTGGGAGGACTGTAAGAGCCATCGCTGAGGATAGACGTACTGTCAGAGGACATCGTGGTGGGAAGACTGTAAGAGCCATCGCTGAGCGGAGACATACTGTCAGGGAACATTTATAGTGGTGGGAAAACTGTCAGCACCATCGTTTTTGTCTTCTTTTGCCATGAATTGTCAGAATCGGAACGGAACCTGTGTCAAGGCAAGGTGGTGCGATGAATCTAGAAAACAAATCACAACCAATGAGAATGTTATCATCGTGTGGGAGGCCCTCTATTCGTTTAGTTATGTCTTTCGGACTGCTTCCTTTATCGTAGACGTTTATAAACTACCAACCAAACGTCTGAGAGGGATGTTCGGTATAATTAATGACTACTTACGTCCTGTGTGGAACATGCCGTCTTGGAAGATCAGGTCGAAGCCGCCGGAGGAGGCTCGGGAGAAGCCCCCTCCGCTGCGCGAGCCACCGGCCGTCGCCATGGCGACGGGCGGCCAGCCGTGCTGTCCGGCGGCGCGTGCCATGGCGCCGGAGCTACGTCCCAGTCCGGTGACGACCAGGGCGTCCCTGCCGCCGAGCATGGAGACGGCCGGCCACGGCCAGTCGGCCCCGAGAGGCGGCGAGCCGGCGCCGCCCGACTCCTCACTGGTGGCCATAGCCGTGGCGGGACGGACGAAACGGCCGTCAGGTGTCCACCAGCCGCCCCCGCCCCCGCCCCCGCCCGGCAGCGGCACCACGGCCGGCCGGTACCACTGCGAGTACAGCGGGTAGCCGCCGACCGCCGGCCGCAGCCCCGACTGCTGCACGAAGTAGGCGCCGGAGCTGGGCACGGCCCGCGGCCGGCCGCGGCTCTC
>JARFNZ010125652.1:0-20159 GCA_031763405.1 Balanus nubilus
TGCATGTAGATTGCTAGGAAGATGCATTTGACGCCTTTATTCTGCCGTATGACACCTAAGAAGCAAGCAATCACATGAATTTCGTTCGAAAACCGTTCCGTCGTGACAGAGTGCCTCCCCAAAACGTTGCCCTGGCGCCGTTTCTGCCCAACCGATTTTGCTCAAATTTACACACAACACTTCTTATTCAATTATAGGAAAAGTCCTAAAGTTTTGTGACGCTAGGCCAAATGGTTTAGGAGTGGCAATCGGAAAACCACCGGGGAGGGGGGCTGAATCTACCCCGCAGGGAATAGGGTTTTAATGATGCTGGAAGGAAGTGCGTCGCAGAACTTCGAGGGGAAATCAAAACTCTGCTGTTAGTGCTCAGCTCTGTATCCCCGAGACCGAGACCCCGAGACACGAACGAACCCATAAAGCGCACGAACGAACCCCTAAAGCGCACGAAACAATATCTGCAAAGGTCTTCCCAGCTCCTTAGAATCCTTTATGCATAATCGACTGGCAAGTGTTCCGGCTACTTGGTGCAACTTACTTTCCTTTTCGTTGTACTGACAAAGGAGAGGGCAATTACAAATGCAGCGAGCTCGGCAAATTGAACGCGCTGAATATGAGTTGGGAGGAGAGTTCGCTCCTGGGGCACATTGAGAACTACGTCACGGAAAGGAAGTGGTAGAAGTCGTAATATAAACAGGAAAAAACATACAGAAGAGTCGTTAGACATCTAGAGAAAGGGCTCAGAGGTGGAATAAAACATGAATATCTTATGCAGAGCAGTGAAAACGTTGGGGAAAATCCACCCATTCATCATTTGCAGACATGCAACATAATATTTCCGTGATGTATTTATAAAAACGGAACAAACGGAAATGTTTTACGACATTGACTTTGGTCCGTGCATCTGCTGGTGAAAATTCGTTCAAATTTTGCCATCGAGAAACAAACTCAGAATTGAGAGCATATGAAGTCCTGCTGGATTCTGGGATGCCACAGACGACACGCACTCGCCTGCGAAAGCCGCTCACTCATAATTAGCCCAAGAAATTACGAGATGGTGGCACACCTCCGGCCGGGCAGCAATTAAAACGTTAGTTACACCGCTCGGACCGGCCCGCCGGCGCCGTTAATTAGCGTTTTAGTGACATTGAGACGAGCTAATTGCAGAGCTCTCCACGAGAGATGTCGGACGAATTAAGGCACGTGAGTGGAGCAGTGAGAGAAGCGTGGCCAAGACGAACAGGAGGAATGGGGGGCATGAGAGACGCCGTCTGGTTTGGGACTGGATTGTGACTAGATTTAGACTGACTTTGGCACATTTGGGCGGAAATACATGTGATCCAAGTAAAAAGTTAACGTCCAAGTAAAAGACAAGGCGTTACATGAAAGTATTCGACGAATTATAGCAAGAACATGACATTACCCCTGTTTCCTGAAAGGAGTGAATGATCAGACATTTGGTTATAGGAGCCAGATCAAAATGTATGCGGGGCGGAGCCAAAGGAGGAAAAAAGGAGACCGCGTTCCTCAGCATTTTCTAATTTGGGCATTATCCCACAAACGTCGCACGGCAATAATCAGCTTCAAAAAGCCTCCACCCCCCCACCCCCCACACACACACACACTTTAGGAGGGTGACGACGCGCTTTCGTACATATGTCTTGCAGATGGTCTCCAGCCGAATGATACATATTTCGGCCAGTGGTATTAGGCATGTAACGTAACATTTGATGGATCGCCGGGGTCGGTCATTTGATTGGCATGTGTTTGGAATGGGAGACACCAAGCAAACAAACGTCATTCTATGCCGGGTGAGATTAATGGACATGCTATCGTCTGCCGGTTAGATGTGTTCTGCATGGCTTGTCTATTTAAACGGCTTGAGTAGACGGCCTCGTGTTTCACCAAGTACCTATTATCAGTGTCGTAGCGTCGTGGAGGTTTGGGGGATACAATATTCCTCTGCTGTTTTGTTTTTTAGAGAGTGTTTGGGGTTTGATACGATCAAATTAGCATTTGTGGGTTGACAAAATATGCCCAAAACGTCACGAGTGGGTACCAGTTAACATTTACATTTTTATATGGCGCAAAATATGATGGGACGAAACTGAAAAGCGTCACATTTGCCAATGAATGCCGACGTGCTATCAAAAAAGTTGATGGACGTATGTCCCAATCAAGCATTGAAAACTTGGGAACTGTTCCTATGAAAGACGGATTTTATCGATGTTTTCAACAACCAAATATAAACATGATGTCAATTCATATACCGTGCGAACAGAAAATATGTTACCAAAAATTTAATCACTATCATCTCAGGACATGCTCACTAGTGGCACCACGGGTGTCAAGTGTCCGACGCTATAGAGCAGTGAAAATGTCCCACCATCATGCGGTCACCATTCTCCCATGCCTCAACCCGCCACCTACGGAACATCCGGTAGCCAGAGGTCGGGTGCGACGGTAGAAACTTATCACCCCTGCCTGCCCCTGCCTTCCCTCACCTGCCGGACAAGATGAATACCCTGACCGTCCGTCAGGGGGGATGGTCGGAGGGGGGGGGGGACCATTTCTGCGGGTCCCCCGCCGGTCGGAAGCCCTCCCATTGTGGGTCGAGCCGGCCGGCCCGCCGGGCCCAGTCGTCTGAACCGCGCTTTGTCCGTCCGCGAACCCCATTTGAATACAAAGTCGGCAAAGGTCAGATTGGTGTGGCGGCCGGTGACAGTATGAGCCGTATTGACGACGCGCGGGCTGACACCACAATGGACGCCCCGGCAGGCGCGTCGACACCGGTACGGTTATTTTTGTTTACGATCCGGGCGGCGGCGACCAGGCGAACTCAGGTGGCCGCGCTAAGCGAAACACCTGACTTTGTGACTCAGTGCCATGCGCGACACGAATGGCGATTATTTTCCGGCTGTGCACGTGGCTTCGACACGACGGCCGCTACTGAAATCACCAGTTTTCCCGATTGGATCACCATTTCCGGAGAAAAATCACCAGGTGATTGAAGGCTGTTGAATACTGAGACTGATGTGAAATTAATAGTCACCAAACGCGGCGACAATGCTGATTTTATCGCAGCTTCCGGCGAGGGAGGCATGCGACGATGGTAAAAATATCGCTGAGCTAATTCCAACCGGCTTGCAAACCGGATAATAACTGTATCGATAGCACATTAACTAATCTGTTGACGAGACGGGCGATCTTCGATAGGGAATGCCACCGATGGTAATCTCGTCATTCTAGAAAACAGGATTAGCTGGTAATTGGACGTTTATGTCAGCCAAGTCTGGATCGGCATGCCATTAGGATAGCGACCGTATGAATGAAAGCATATTTAGCATCACAAGACGTATGTAGCTGCTTCAAGGACAGCCGATGAGGCTCAATGTTGCTCAGAGATCTTCTGATAGTAAAGCCTTTTTTCGTGAAGTAAGTTTGCTGCAGTCGGTTCGGAGATTCAGCGCTAGTTCTAAAGTGTTTTATCTCTCCATTTCGTTTCACCAAACGGTCAATGCCGCTAATCATAATATTTTAAACCTATCTCTTGGCCAGACCATTGTTGCAAAAGTTAGGTATTTTTTTAATTGTCTTTGCTTTAAAATTGCAGGCGAATTCGCTCCTGCAAAAAATGACAACGAACTGTATTTTCAGATGGGGGATGGGTGGGCAAAGCAATCTTCAGGGGCACCATGGAGCATCAAGGACCTTTGCAGGTCCCTTTTTGGCACCTTACAGAGCTTGCTACACACAAAAGTGTTCCATCAAACTACATGATATGCACGCAGATTTACTGGGAGCAGCAAATGCAAGATAGCATTTTCCTTATGCGTAATAGATCGGCTTTTAGACCGGCGAGAACCTTTTACTTATTAATGGGCAAGGGGACATACCTACCGCACTCCCGCTTAAATTTTGAAAATGATGTCTAAGTATGCCACATCAGCCTTAGAGGACCTCGAGGTCTGTGAAGTCTGCCTTAGAGGACCTCGAGGTCTGTGAAGAGGTCTGTGAAGTCTGCCTTAGAGGACCTCGAGGTTTGTGAAGTCTGCCTTAGAGGACCTCGAGGTCTGTGAAGAGGTCTGTGAAGTCTGCCTTAGAGGACCTCGAGGTCTGTGAAGAGGTCTGTGAAATCTGCCTTAGAGGACCTCGAGGTCTGTGAAGAGGTCTGTGAAGTTTGCCTTAGAGGATCTCGAGGTCTGTGAAGAGGTCTGTGAAGTCTGCCTTAGAGGACCTCGAGGTCTGTGAGGTTTTTCACAAGACATTGAAGTGCGCCTAGATGATTTGTGCCCACGGCTGGTCTGAGAAAAGTCCAGTTACCTTAGCTTAGGCTGTCCTGAGGGCCTGATATGACCTTCAGCGTGTTCTTCTCCGCCGACCGCCAACTTTTGGAATGGGAATAGCCGCCATTGCCCCATCTACCGCCGTCCCTGCCTGACTCCCGCTCGCCGGGAAGACTTCTTTCTCAGTTATTATGTGCCCTGCCAAAGCCGTATTTTTTATCGTCAGAAATGGCAATACTGAATTAGTTTGCGCCGCAGGTGCGATTTTGTTCCGCTCTTACATGATACAGCCATCGAAACTGGTCAATACTTTATTGTACAAGGTCAACACCAGTTATTGTATTTGCCTGAGCTCTGCGATATGACCTCACTTCATTTTACCAGGAGGGGCAGCTAGCTGCCCCCTCTGCCTCCTCCCGAATCCACCCACCCACCCTACCCTACCCCCTAACCTAGCCACCCACTTACACGCATTCCGCTAGCAAGTCAGATAATTTTACACAAACCCAACCACATAGCCCAATATTGCAACCAAAACACGTTTTGCTCTTAACTGCAGCCCAAACAAAATGCTTTAAATAATAAATAACATCGCCTTGGCAATCTAAACACCATCTATTCTCACCTCGTGTCATTGCCAACTGCAACCCAGACTCCAACCGACTCGCTTGCAATTCACCACAGCTCACTGTTCAATTAATCAAGCGGACTTTCGCATAGTCACCGAGGGTTATCACCCCGTCAGCGGTAATTAATGTAATCATACGGCGGGTCGGGATCTCCAGTTATGGCACGGGCCAAGCCGAGCCAGCATACTTCAAAGCGGCGCATGCGGCAATCGTTGTCAATGCACTGATTTATGATTAGTAGCGAATCATGCAAAACACCGCTTCTTCGTGAGAGCTGATTCGTCGTGCCTTTAATGGGAGATGTGTTGGTTGTGTTTTTTACAGGAGATCCATGCATTCCTTGAAATCTGGACACTGTTTATGAATTAGACCTGTTGAACTTCCGATGAAATGATGCGTAGGTGCTGTCATTCACAAAGAACAGGTGTTCAAGGATCAGGCCGCTACATGAATCCAGGATTCAATGGCCATAAAACCGACGTAGCAGCCCACGTTGGGCAGCCACTGCCGCTTCACATGCGATCTTTTAGCTAGAAACGAGCCCATCAACATCTTCGAATCGGCCCCGACCACATCCAATACGGATGCCTCAAGTAGAGCACAGAATCCATGGACCACACACACCACCACCGACAACTCGACCACCTTCCCGTCCTCGCTGCGCAGTTCCTGCACACCCACGCTTCAGAGATTCTCTGGTCTTCCGATCATTTTCGCTCCTTAGATTGATGCAAATTAGTCGACAACGCCGTCCCAATCAGGTCGACAGCAAACGTCGTCAGTCGTCACCCTCTTAAGGGCATCAGCACAAACCAACACGCCACAAAGCCAGCGAGCGCCGCCTCGAAAGGCAGCAGGCAAACGAAACGGCGGCTTGGAACCGACAGCCAGTCAGCGACGGGTGGCAACTGGTCAGGAAGCCAGCCAGCAGGCCAGTCAGTCAACCAAACAGCCAGCTGGCCAGCTGCTCAACCAGCCAGTCACCCAGCCATAACCACCAGTGGCCTGTCACCGCGGTCCGCCAATCACCACATGTCAGCAGCAACACCACTGTCATAAGGAGAGCCACCTACCTATCTGATTAACCAACCATCCAACCAGCTCGAAGACTGGCCCACCAACCGTTCAACCAACCAGCTAACTAGCTGGTCATCACAACCAATGAACCAACAAACTCTATGACCAACCCAGTCATCAACCGGCAAACTAGCTCACCAGTCCACTAGCCAATCAACGCACCAATCATCAAAGCAACTAGCAAGCCAACCAGTTCATCAGCAAGCCAGACACTCGACCAGCCAGCCAGCAAACTTACCAAGCAACCAGCCCAGCGCCCATCAACCAACCTCTAAATGCACCGCTACTTCTGCCAGTGAATCAACCACAAGCCAGCCCATTCCTTGCTCAAGAATTCCGGGCCCGACACACAAAATGCCGTAAACTGCCTTGACTCGCCGCGGCGTGGCGTGCCTTCATTTGAGGAACCGGCCGCTGAGGGGGGGGGGGGGACATGCCAGGACACAGCACCCGGTGATGGTATCACACTAAGAAGACGCCGCTCGCACCGGTGGTGGTGACACGCGGTGGTGGAGGGGGCTGTGGGGGGGGGGGGAGACACGCACGCGTCCGTGCAGCGCGGCGCGCGCAGCCAGTATGGCGCGAAGAGGCGGGCGTCGAGGAGCGAGGACATTCACCTGGCTGTTTTAGGACGACGGACAGGGGCTTCTCGGAGGTGGGATAAGGGCAGAGTGATAGCTTAAAATGGCAGGGCAAGAAGGTCATTGACAATTAAATAACAAGCTGCATTTGGTTTAAATACAAGAGTATGTCAATGTACCCCATTAACATACTCTTGTCTATACAGAACAGTAAACACCGAAAATAAATGCAGTGGTCTAGAAAAAAAAACATTCAGAAACCAACGCACATTCCCAACGACTTCAAATTAAGTGTTATAAATGTTTCACATATCATGATAAGCATAATCATGATTTTCGAGTACTCTCGTCAATGGGAAGTTCCAATGCGCACGCTTTCTTTGAATTAAAGATTCCAGAAGAAGTAGTAAGTGGAATCCCGCAAGAAATATAAAAATATTACCGACACCTCATTAGCGAAATGTCGTCCGAGATACCAAGCCGGCCGGCTACCATATTTGGCACATGTCCAACTTCTGCCCGGGTAGGCGCGTGCAGCCACGCAGTTGCAACAGTGGAGCAGGTCATAGGGGTCGTTTTCCCACCGAATCTCACAAGGATTAGCCTCTCCCGACACCGCGTCCATCCACCGAAACAGGGAGCGGGACAGGCAATATGTCCTGCCATCGGTAAGCATTCAGTATCACAGCCATTAAAGCGCTCGATACCGGCCCGCGATGGGCATTTCTGTGACGTCATCAGACACCTCGTGTTCGCCGATCAATAAATGTCGCTCGTAAAAATTGCCAAGGCAGATTTCTGTCAATAAATGTCGACTGCGATAAGCCGCTGGAGCGCTATCGCCAGCATCTGTCCGTTATGCTCCGCGAGAGGTATATATGCTAGTCAATATGCATTGTACGGTTGCCGTAGTAGTATAGGGTGTAAATTTGTACAACCGTTATGTCACTAGACACTAGGTACTAGGATACATGCATTCATAGCCGTCCTTAGCATGTATTCATATTTCTATTCATGTATGCTAAGATGTATTCATATTTATATTTGTTGTGATCAATAGCTTATCTCTAATTGTCTCATCCGATACTCAGTACTGTACATCCGATACTCAGTACTGTACATCTGGTACTCGGTGCCGTACATTCACAAAACGATTGTGGTCCAGGGTGGATAGAACTCAAACGTGGAATCTTCAGGTATTGGGTGTGTTTTCTGGACACACAGAGCGCATTTGATTGAAATGAGCGTTTCTCAAAATGGTCAAATTCTTCAAATTCTGGTATTTAATGCAGAATCACGGACGACAACGGTTCGGTCTTACGTACAATTCCTTAGAGTGAAACTCGATTGTTAGACACATCAAAAACCAACCGATCGTCTTAATCAGCTCTACGTAATCTATCATGTGCATGTACGTCCCTGTCAAGAAGTTTGCAAACAACGATAGCATCCGCATCGCGCATCCTAAGCCTCTATGGCGGTCGGCCATACAAATATGTATTGGGCCGAAATGCTATGTCATTTGATATCGTCAACCCTATCGAATGAAATAAATAAGAGTAAGAAACTAACTACAAATAATACAAACAATGATAAGGATAGATGATGTGATATAGATATCTGTACAATCGCTAGAATTGGAACTAATTGCTAGGTTCAATCAAGAATAGTACATACGTTTCCTCAAAATTTAACGATATATGCTTATATGTGCGAATGTATTTTGTGTAGCATTATTAACATTGCAGTTCTTACTGGTGATGGAAGTGTTCGCGTGATTATAACACAGTAAAAATAATTATTTTTAGGTACCAAAGTACTACATAGGGACCCTAAACCATTTTCCCTATATGCTGAACTTTGCACAAACGTTGCGTTTCATATAATATGTATGCTATGCGAAAAAAATAACTTATACAAATTTACCTGGAAGGACGGTTGTTAGTAGGCGACACTACTAAGCACGAAATGGCACGTGCCTTGCCAAACATGGCTCTACCCTCCCCCCCGGCAGAATTTCAATGCAAACGTTAGTGGAAAAACCGTGTCTTTCGGGAGCCTTGACCTCGCCATTGTTAGAGATCTATTAGTGCGAAATACTCTGAGCGGGGATAACAGAGGGGAATTCTGAGACTAGACAAATGACTAATTATCAAACTCTGATTACTGAAACTTTTCCTGTCCGCTCGAAAGTTTCCGCTCATGAAATTGCGCTCATCAAATTTATAAACTTCTTAACACGCAGTACCACGTAATGATAAGCAAATGGAGCAAAATGTTGCATCCTCAAATTTCAGACGGAGTAAAGACACGTCCGTCCATCTGACATCATGTTATGTTTGTCGTTCCTAAAACTAAGCGTTGACATCGCCACCTTATTGATATGACATGACAAGCCATGCCAGGAATAAAGTGAGAGCTGTTATGTAAAGAGAGTTACATTATATCATAATATTTATTATTTTAGAAAGTAATACCTGCTGTCAAGTGCATAGCGAACGCGACAACGCTTAAAAATAAACAACTCGGTGAGTAAACTTATAACATCGAGCATTTGAGAATGATGGACATTTTAACTAATAGTGGTAATGTGGACAAACTTCAGCATCAGGAAATAGTGTCATAAGTAACATCAAACAACTTCTAAAGAGAATCAACGGCGTAAACAGGGGCATTGTAGCCAGCATTAAACAAAGCATTGTAGGTATTTGGTAAAATGACAGCATACTCATGCAAAAAAAGAAACCATGAAACATGCGTTCATTTCCATATGAACGGTGATCACACGGGGACAATCGACAGCATAACTTCTTTGAAATGTGTCCGACGAATAAATCCGGGCAAAATGCACTGTAACACATGTCCTACACATATAACATGTAACTGTTTTTCGCTTTTGAATCGCGTTGCAAAAACCATCGGCATGTTGTTAGCGACTCATTTTTATCCACAAGAACAAAGATAGCCGGGTCCACACAATGACTACAAGAGTCTTTCTTACAAATTCCCGTAGAAATTCGTGTAACGTAATGTAATTTCAGAAAAAAAAACGCTTCTGTTCCCATGCAAGTGTGATTCTTGCGGAATTTTCCTCGCTCGTGCCGAATTTTGATCGGCGCATCGCGCGGAGTTTAGTCCACTCGTGCCACCCTCCTGGTTACCGATAGGTGGTCCAGCGCCACCCAGGATGCCCTAACCTAAGACAAAACGCCCTTATATTCCACAACACCTCTCCCACCAGCCATCAGGATAATCCCCGGTATTGATGAATGAGGAGACGCTCAATGTCCGGCGGGCAGATTTCTCGGAAGTGCTGCAATACTCGTTGAGTAGTGAGTTAGCGGGAAGAGGCCCCGACTTCGACATCGGAAACAACGGTGGTGAATGTCACATCGGTGAGATTAGCGAGCTATCGTGCAGAGGTACAGTCTTACTTCTTTCAAGAATAGATGCGTAATAACATGAGTAGCTGTGTACGATATCAATATAGTAACGTTATCTTATACATATCATGTTCAAATCCCGCCAAAAATATTTTTCTTACAAATAGCCTCCCCCCATTTGCAGACAATTGTGGCGAGTAGCTACAAGCTTATATAATCTAAGTACCGTCGGTGGTGCGTCGGGATCTGGTGTCCCCCCTCCCCCCCGACAACGTCGGTCCATGGGTTCTGGTCTATGAAGGGAGAGATATGACAAGTATCAAGGAGAGACGGGGGCCGGCTACCGTGCACACAATTGGCGATCCAGACAACTGACAAGCGACCAAAGATGAAAACTGCTTTGAGGAAAACGAAAATGTCGATTTTTTAATGCATTGTGGAACTACTGGGGTAGTAAAATATCCACAAGAATTTCTACGTAATGGCGGGAATTTTAAGTTAGCACAGCACGTGGAAACCCATAAAAATTTGCATGCTCGAAACGTCAAGGCTGCACGTGCGATGTCGCAGGTAACTTCTCCATTAAAATGGGCTCGAATGCCCATTGCCAGACGGTCACACGTTTACGTTGCTGGCGGTTTGATCATAACCGATAGTGTCAATTCCAATTGCTGGAAGGTGATCAGTTTTACATGGAATTCAAAAAACGCGGTCCAATGCAATCGTTTTTACTGACAATATTTTTATTTACTTGTATACTACGGATTTACTTGCAAAGGACGCATGTGACACATTCGAAGCATACGAGTTAAGCACTTCCATACACAGAAAATGGTGTCAAATAAATTAATTCAAGTGTCTCAGTTGTACTGAATTACAGAAATTCCAAACATACGTTAGTACAAAATATGACGAATCTATTATCTTGCTGTCAAGTTTGGTGTTGGAATGGATAGATTGAATCAAGAAAAGTGGAACAAGTCACGCTGCCAATCATGACGGTAATTGAGCGATCTAAAATGCCAATCTAAATCCTACCATTGATCCATTTAAAATGAAGGCGACCGCATTGGGAAGTAAATGGGCCAGTTAAGATCGTATCATTTACGAGGTATTTGTGCCACGCGCCAAATTTTATGAGAACGCCAGGAATTTAAAAACTATGCAATAATGGTATTCCCTGTGACGTACTAGCAGTAATAGGTCAAGCAACTATTTCAGGTAGCAGAGTTAAATAAAACAGACAAAAGAAGCGTCAACGTGAATTACTGAATTATGAATCATTTCCAACACTTCATTCACATACTAACATTAACGAGTCGGATTTCACCGACAATAACCATTCGTCATCTGGACCAATAACTCAAAATAAAACCAAAATCAATGACCGCAAACGGAAAACTCTCCCCCCCCCCCGCCCTCTCCATGTCTGGACGCCTACCATGCCGCCGGGGGATTCGATTGGCGCCGCTCCACCTTAATTTGGCACGGCGCTGGGCTAAATGTGTCAGCCTGACATCCATTGACAAACTGACATCGAGATTGCCCGCTGATTTGTCGAGCTCCAGACACCTGTGTCGACTGCCGCGGTCGCAGCCTGGCCCCGCACATCAAAACCCAACTGTGTTCGGCTGACGTGCAACACTATTCCGACGCCAAGATAAGTGGCTAATTGTTTGCAGTATTGAGGTGTTTTCAGAACTGTCTTCGTTGAGAAATCGACACTCGGAGCATTTGCAGGCGATGACACGCGAATGTGAGCTGGCGGTGTGTTTTGTTCAGAAGTGGTTGTCACGGATTTCAGACATTTTGTGGGTGAATGCATTTGAGTGTTTTGTGCTGGTTTGGACAAATGAAAGAATAGTATTCAGGTGGAGCAAAATATGATTATCATGGTGGGCGTTTGATTGCTACTTTACAAGAGCCACCCTCTACACACTTTCAGAAGACTGCGGCATCTCGCAAAGTTAACACGGTCATTTACAAATGAAGCACATGTACAAATGCAGAATTGTTGGCTACACCATGCAGCAGGCCCAGTGTATGATTGGGCACGGTGTAAAGGTTGTCCTGCAAATCGAATCCGTATTTTCTGTGTAAATTTGCACATTCCTGTGCCTGGACAAGTTACAAATCCTCACTTTCAGTGCAACACTCATGCATGCCATTGTCGTGCTATAAAGGCCGCGATACTTCGATATAGGTGCTCAATATATGCACGCCAAGCCACTTTTGTGGAAGTCATTCCGATGAACACTTGTCTACATCATACTTGCCCCGCAACATCGCTGTCCTGCTTGGTATTCATGTTCGGAAGGCGAGGCTGAATCTTTGAACATGCTGCCCTACACGCAGACATCCCTACCGCTTCAATTGCGGGAACATGCCCGACCGCACGCATCGGACACAAAAATGAGCTGAATTTCCAAATAATGTGAAGCCCTTGCCTTAAATTGGATGAAGATAGCAAGGTACCAATGCCTTATAGGATTCTTTAACTTGCAATTTCCTTCAGACATGGGAAATGTATTTGCATATGCATAACTATGAGTTTCTTTATTAGGATGTGGCGTGTAACACCTTTTCATTTTATCGTTAATAGAATTAGGAAAGTGGGACTTTTTGGTAGGACACGCTAACTGTAATCCTTTTCTTCCAGTGTGCATTGTTAGTGAAAAACAATGGTGGTACTGCAAAGAAAGCTAAGAATTCCTTTAGGCAGCTATATTTAGATTGGTATAGCGTTACTTCGTACAAATGTTTTGTACCACTTCTTATAACATTTAAGCTATTCATGCAGTTCACGCCAATTTGTTAACGTACACCCCATGTCGTAATATTAATTGCCTTAAGCAAATATTATGTTATCGTCGTTCGCTCAGTCCCGTCATTTTATCTCCCCGAAAACCGAGGAAAAATGTTGATGAAGACGACTCACTCCGGAAATTAATGCAAGGGACGACGGACGAAAACCGATGACGTTTCTCCCATTTCAGAGGGCCGTTCAGTTGTCAGATCATCTGGATTCCTGATCAGAATTCTGATCCTTTCTCGAGAAGTAAACCACATCAATTTCCTTTCTGGGAATGAAACAAAATGAAGGTTGACTCTTACTTTGCATGATTATTGGAGGAACCCACATATCGATGTTTTAAGTAGAAAGGATATCAGTGTAAATCTATCACTTGAGAGTTAGTTTCAAAACTTCCCTTGGAAATCTGGAATATAACTACCAGCTGCAAGAAGGCGTTCGTTGAAAATAAAAATCCGCCCGTCACTGTAGGTACTTGAAATGTGATATGACAGGATAAATCAAACTCTAGTTAAAACGCAAGCAAATGAAAACAGCCACTAGCACCACTTTCATCCTCCAATACACGAGCAACACTCGCGTCTTACCGAACACCATACACCAACTAACTCGCACCAAAAGCAGAATTAAGAGTCACTGCCACAATCGACGTGCCATTGACAGGCAATCAGGCGTCCACAGATCGCATTCACGGCTCGTCTCGTAAACACGAGACATAAATCGTCCAAGACTCGAGGCATAAATTGCGGACGTCTTCCGCGAGGCTCGTTCCCAATTCGGACAGTCATTATTCACGCGCCGGTGAGATATATGCAGCACATAGACAGGACGAACAGGTAGTGAACAAGTAGAGTCGGAATGGCGGGGCAGATGGGCGGGAAAGGCCGTGTACGGTCTCTCATTTCGACCCATGGGGGTTTGAAGAAGAGATAAGGCCGCCTCATGTTGGTGCGACTTCTAACGGTACTTACTAAATGTGTTGATAATTTGTTATACATCTAACGTCGAGGCTACTTCAAATCTGTTCGGTTGACGGGTGGTTTTCTATCCACGTTTATCTTCGTAATTAAACGCTTTGTGGCAATAGTATTTGAGTGAGGCCGGTTCGGTGTTTAAGCTCTTCTGTTCCACACTATCTTGATGTATATTTTTATTATTTGGGATGCAATTTATTTATTTAAATGGCAGTAAATGTTACCAAAATTAAATATTATCATTGTGGAGGGCTTTGTCTCGTGGAACCTCCGTTATTTATCTTTTTGCTCCGATGGTTTTCCGGGTCGGAGCTCATAGCCTTGCGACAATGGTGCGTGGCGTGGATCTTTCTTTAAGCGTTCGGATTGCACATTCCCTGATCGCTCACCTGCAGACTTTGGAGGTGACATTGCAGTTGTATTTCCAGAGAACCTCGGCACTATCCCGTGCTACCATCTGTGGCTGACAAAAAACGATACCCATACGCCAATATGGGTCACAAGTTTGCGCTCAAAGACAAACCACGAATTCAACAGTGAATTTGAGCGATTGCAGCTCGTCCAATACAAGTTCAGCTTCCAATTTTGGTGAGTGCACTAGAATATGAAATAAGAAATTGCAAAGTTTATGGCTGTAAACCATGCGCGGAATTTGACTCAATATGCAGCTCGGTAACATATTTCAGCCAGGTGTGTTGGAAATATGCATCATTTTTATACGGACCGTCCGAAATCAATTTGCACTGTACATCAGAAATCTTGTACATGAACGCAGATTTGAATAGTTTCCCTGAAAATGGAAGCGTAACCAATAATTCAAAGCTTGTTCAACAATGCTCATGCTTTACGATACATGCTGTCCGCACAAATACTACTGCGCTCGACTTCTAAATTTGGCGGCGCTTCACAAATATGCACCATCGCCATCGCACATGCGGTTTCTCGTTTCGGTCACATCTGCACAGGCGCGGTTGACCCGGTCAAAATGCCGCGGAGATCCTTCTTGTCTTGAGCAGGTCCCAATGAATCAATGTCACACTAACCCGCCCAGCTGGCGTCCGTCGTCTGAAGTTACTAAGCCGTGTTTCGTGCGACACACGCTGCGATTCCTGCTTCTTGTATTAGCAATCACTGACGAAAAGATGCATAAGAGTGGGGCCTGTCCGGCCATGTTCTTACATGATGCATGGCCGTACTCACACCACTATTGGCTGGTAAACATTCATTGCAACCGTCACACAGACGCCCGATACATAAATCGGGAGTTGTGCAATAGAGAACAGCTGTAGTTCATGGCTGCCGTGGGGTCCCCGGTAATTCGCAGCAATTTTGATTCATGGACGGGAATTACACTGCTGAATGGGAATAAATATACGCAGCATTGACAGTTTTCCCATGCAAAGCCTTGTCGGCGTCTATGGCGTATCATTCGTTTTCCCGTGTCATTTTGATTCATGATTTACATTATGAGCCGGAACTCGAACGAGAAGATCGACAGCCATCGGCAAGGCAATCGCCGGCGCCATCTTCGGAACCTCACCCCCTCGGCATCCTCTTGGCACCTGGTGAAGCCACCTCACGACCAGGGGACCCTCCCACGGCTCTGCACGTGATGACACCTGGACCGGACCGGAAACCGACCGCCGACATCCCGGGTCCGAGTCACAGACCACTGAGCACGAACTGACACGACACGACGCGACACGGCGCGACACGACAGTCGCGACTGTCGCAGCCGCGTCGCGATCGCCGCAGCGGCCGCAGCCGTCTCGCATCTGCATATACGACGCCTCAAGCGTGAGAAATCGCCGGACAAACCGGCCAGCGATTGGTGACAACGGAGAACAGAAGCCGGACGAAGACAGGGCTGACACTTGGGGGAGATCCGAGGGCTTTTTACAGGGTTCCCAACTGATAGGCGTCGCTAGAAATTCGTTTATGTAAACAAGTTTCTTGTCGATCAGCGGAGAACACACAATTCATGTCGGAGAGCGTTGGGCAGATCGCACATGAATGTATGAATTGGTCCGTCTAAGGAGGCCTCTTGGGCGAAGAGATGTTTGCTATGCAGTGACGTAGTGCTAAGAGCGGCTTACATTGAATGGTTCTCAGCCGTCGATCAGCAGGCAATTAAATAAATTTCGAGTCGTTATCATGCAATCAGAAGGGGACTATAGGATGATCGCAAAAAATGGAATATTATGAGAAGACGGGGCATCAGTCAAATGGTTATGCAATTGAATTTATAATTTCGAAATGCATTTCCCGTCCATAGTTTTGCACATTGAGTGTCAGGTGTGCCGCGGACCGACCCAGGATTAACACAATGACACAGGCCGCTGGCAGCCGATCCAAATATTCATGACACTTTCCGTTCCGGAAATTTGACTCGTCAGATGCAAACACACAAGGACGCCCGAAGTTCGGGCGTCCTTGCGGTCCCCGAACCGGCCGTTCGGGCCCCGAACCACGCATTACGGCGTTTGACCGATACTTCTGATTGTTTATTGGGGCATTCATGTCCGAGAACTTCTGCTTTTTTAAAATCCACATCGGCATTTCGCGGAAAACGCAGGTGCAAACATCGCACGCACCCATTACCTACTTAAAAGGTGCGGGCTGCGAGAACGTAGATTTACGAAACGATTTCCTTTGGTATGATGTGTGTCAAACATTTTAATTACATGTAGCCTGAAAACAGCAGAATTACATCTCAAGCACAAAGTAAAATTCAGGCATCAGGGAGCGCAGGCCCAAACTAAGTACGTCCTCCTTCCGATCCGGCCAGGTCGATATGACGCGAGCGGCGGGCGCAGATCCCCAACAAAAATTCCTTCATTCGTCCTCTGTCGTACCGGCCATAGGGACTCGGGACAGCAGGTGCTGGTAGCCGACCAGTGACGCCAGCGACCCCCGGTAGCCAGCCAGGAGCAGATGAGGACCGGGAGGCCGCCCTTCCGCCGTCCACCGACAAAAGAGCACCGGCCTGGGCAGGGACGGGGTGACCGCCTTCAAAGGACGGCCGCAGGAGACCCGGCGGTGGCGGCGGCAGGCCCGGTGGCGGCGGCGGCGGCGGCGGCGGCGGGGGCGGGATCGAGGGTGGAAAGGAACACCTGGGACGGCCACTGTCCCAGCCGGGGGTCCAGCTCGGATCGGGGCGAGGGTCGGGGGATCCAATGGATGATCGGAGGGACCCAGGGGACCGGAGGGAGGGAGGGGACCGGAGGGGAGGGGGATCGAGGGGGTAGAAGGGACGGAGAGGGCAGACAGCGTGGCAGTGGCGCTGGTTGGCGAGGTGTCAGTTTCACAGTCCGATGTCACCACGCTGTCTGGGGAGCGCCCCCTCCCCCTGCCGCCTCCATCACGCAGTCCGTGGTGTGGCCCCCGTCACCACGCGGTCTCTGCCCTGGTGAGGCGCCCCCCTCACCACGCGGTCTCTGTCGTGGCGCCCACTGTCACCACGCGGTCTAAGACAGCACCAAGCTGTCTACGTGTGTCCCCGCCCTTATGGTTGGAGTGTCAGCTGCTGTCACGCTGCATACGAGTGTCACCCTCATGGCACATGGACCACCACATTATACAGTGATACATGTATCAGAGTGATGAAGAATCGTGCATCTCCCAGGAATATCGCCACACTGTACGGAGGTACAGTCCCGCCGTCTTCACCCAGCCGACAACTATCACCTTTTGACCCAGACTCTCCAGACGGGTAACATTTGTGAGATGTCCTCTGCGGATCATTGAGACCACCTGCTTCTGGCCATCAGTCTGATGCTATCTGTTACTTGTCTGGTGTTACTTGTTACTGGTTGTTACCGTAGTCTGGAGACGATTGACTTCGGCTTGACGAGCCAACGCCAGTTTGGCTCGTAGGTAAGGCTGGTCCTTGGCCAATACATGAAGAATCCCGGATACCGATAAATAACAGCGGTGCGACGCCAAGCCTTACGTAACAGCATAATGCTTGTCAAGAAGGATACAATACGAGTAATTACAACAAAAGTAAAAGCCTACAAAAAATCCGCCCGTTAGCCAATTTTCATAGAGGGAAAAATACTCCGATGAAAACAAAATCCCTGTGACATGGAGCTGTGTCCATGAATCTGCGTCCATCTATAGGTATTCGGATTCTTTGCCAGATTCATTTCCATTTTACCATCCTGTTTTTCATCGTAGTTGCATCTGTCACTTGATTTTACGATTGTTTAGCTGCAACCTCAAACCACTACACACATAGGATCAGCACCAGCGACACCAACCGATCTACATAAAGGCGTCACGAGGGCAGGCTCGCTCAGGTGAAATTGCTGCGAAGTTCACTCAGTTCTTGGATTCGGGTTTGGTGGTCTTTAAGAATAGTAGACACGCCGTATAATAGAATAGACAGTAGACATTAGACGTAGAATAGTAAAGTAGACACGCCGGTACCGGGACTCGCCTTTGCACTCTGTTTTCGCAGCCTCATTGGCTACGCATTCCTTGCCTTTGCGCGGCAGTATAGACCCCCCCCCCCCCCCTCCCCTCTTCGTCTAAGTCGGAACACACATGGGACAACGCAGAGAGGCAGCAGCCGCTGACCTCGCGGCTCTCAGGACTCACCTTTGCATTCGTTGGCGGCCTCATCGGTGGCGCGTCCCCAGGGCCTGTCGAAGTGGAACGGCTTGCACCGCTCGCAGTCCCGTCCTGCCGTGTTGTGCTTGCAGTCGCAGACCAGCTTTCCGGACCCGTCGCGAATGCAGCGCGACGCGTGCCCGTTACACTTGCAGCGTCCTCCGACGGAGAGGTCGGACACGGCGTAGAAGTCGCCGCCGGTCTCGCCGGCGGTCTCGGAGCTGCCGTAGGCGTCCAGCGAGGAGATGGTGTTGCCGGCGATCGAGTCGAGGCCCGAGCGAGGCGTGGTAAGAGCGGAGGGGAGGAGGGAGTTGTTGGAGCCCCCGCGAGACGGCAGTGGGTGCAGCCGGGTCAGCTCGACGCGGATGTCGGTGGCCGTGATCCAGTCTTGGAGGATAGGGCTGTGCTCGAGCTGGTAGGCGCTGGGGCGGCTCTCCAGGGTGCTGAAGGCGACGCGGCCTCCGCCGCTGGAGCCGGTGGCTGGGGTCTGCTCGCAGAGCGGCTCCTGCTCGTTGGCTCGCGTGATGGCGGCTCGCTCGGCTCTGTCGTACACCCGGCGGCAGTCGGAGCTGTAGAACTGGAACGGCTGCCACGTCCTGCCGTAGTCCATCGACTTGTAGATGGCCAGCGAGTCCGGCCGCCGGCCGCAGAACTGCAGGCTGATGTACGTCAGCTCGTACTTCTTGCCCAGCGACAGCGACAGCGTGACGGAGGAGCCGTTCCTCGGCAGCGCGGCGCTCTGCCAGCAGGTCAAGTTGCTCGGGTTGTTGAGGTCGGTGAGGTGCGACGGGGGGTGCGCGCGGGCCGGGGTGTCCGCATCGCAGATCTGGCACTCGGGCGGCCCGCCCTCCACGCGGGTACAGAGCTGCTCGGGCCGAACGCCGCACGTGGACGACGCGGCCAGCTGTTGGCCGAAGGCGGCGTTGACGAATTCAGGAATGCATCGCTGAGGCTGGCGGATCGTCTCGTCCATGCAGGCGTCGGAGGGCTGCGGCGGCATCTCGGCTGAGAACATCATGAAGGAGCGACCACCGCGGGGGTCGGCGGCAGCCGGAGGGGCCAGAGAGGCCAGCAGCAGCGGCAGCAGCAGCAGCAGCAGCGGCAGCGGCAGGGAAGGTGGAGCCCGCATGGTGACACACGGCGGGAGACGCGGAGATGGACGTCTCAGCCGCCGATGACTTCACTGGGGGGTTCCGGTGAAGATTCGCTCCAATGTGAGCAGGGCGGGTAAAATGTGGGGTGCGTTCGGAGTTCAAATCACGGGGTGTACGGAAGGATGAAACAAGACGGGTTTTCCGTCTTTTGTTAGTCCTGAGCCAATCGTCTCTTTTCGTGTGAGTCTTCGCCACCGAGAAGTGCTCACGGAAACGTCTCTCCCAGCAGCTTAAAGTCCGTACCTTCAGCTCCGTCACCGCGGCACCACCACTGCACACCAAGTCCTCTCACTCAGTTCCTGGTACCTCCGAAGTTCACCTGCTCACACCGGGAGCGGCCCGTCCTCTCGAGTCCCGACTCAACTCGAGTCTGAGTCCAAGCGAGTCTCGATCCCGAGTCCGAGTCTCGGCGAGCGCGGCCGAGTCGCCACCGACGCTCGTCCGCCGTCCGTCGGAGCCGACGGGGTCGCTCCGCACGCCGGAGACCTCCGCTGTCAGCCGCTCACGCACCCCGCGCCCGGACACGACGACAGCACTGAGCTCTGGCAGGCTCCGCAGCCAGACAGACCGCTCCGTGACCTCAGCGCCGCCAGGCGGCCGGAGCGCGAACTACCGCCGCCCGCCGCCCGCCGCCGCGCTGCCGCCGCCCGCC
>JARFNZ010125653.1:0-11770 GCA_031763405.1 Balanus nubilus
GGTTCAGTTGTCACTGGTTCAGTTGTCACTGGTTCAGTTGTCACTGGTTCAGTTGTCACTGGCTCAGTTGTCACTGGCTCAGTTGTCACTGGCTCAGTTGTCACTGGTTCAGTTGACACTGGTTCAGATGTCACTGGTTCAGTTGACACTGGTTCAGTTAACACTGGTTCAGTTGTCACTGGTTCAGTTGTCACTGGCTCAGTTGTCACTGGTTCAGTTGACACTGGTTCAGTTGTCACTGGTTCAGTTGTCACTAGTTCAGTTGTCACTAGTCCAGTTGTCCTGGTTTAGTTGTCCTGGTTCATCTCAATCTGTCACTGGTTCAGTTGTCACTCGTTCAGTTGTCACTGGCTCATTTGTCACTGGATCAATTGTCACTGGTTCAGTTGTCGCTGATTCAGCTGTCACTGGTTCAGTTGTCGCTGGTTCAGTTGTCTCTGGTTCAGTTGTCCCTGGTTCAGTTGCCATTGGTTCAGTTGTCCCTGGTTCAGTTGTCACTGGTTCAGTTGTCCTGGTTCAGTTGGCACTAGTTCGGTTGACATGGAACCAAATAACCGACCACCGACCCCACTAACGGCTTCGTACCGTAGAAGATTCTGGTCTAATTTAGCCCTCTCCGACCTCCATTGCACCCACTGTGTAGCCTCCAAAAGGCACTTTCTCCAAAAGGCCACCCCCTGCATAACCGAGGGGGTGGCAACCCCACCCCGCCCTGGCGAGGGTTAACCCTGCGCGGGCCTGTGCTGGTATCATCGCTATTTAGCGAAATATTGCGAGACGATCAAACCCTTGGATAGTACTGCCACCTACCCACCAAACGTAAACTTCTGATTCTAGTTCTGAATCATAGAGGAGCTAGCTGCTTGTTAGGAAGTGCTGCCATCTGCCTACATGATCGGTAGGAACAAGCACCAGACGTTAGCGCCCCTCCGGGAAGCATGGCTTCGGCCGACCCAAAGTAAAAAAAAAAACGCCCATAGAGGAAGCAGGGTGCGGAACGCATGCGACATCAGCGTCTTCTTAAAAGACCCTTAATGATATAAAGCTTCGTATATCACAAAATGCATGCAATACAGTAAAATCGCGAATCCTTGTAACCAGGCTGACCAGTCACTATGTTCTGATAGAATGAATAACACCAACTGAAAGTGAATATCCAAATACACAGCAGCCAGCAAGATCAAATGTAGCTATCCCCGATCCAAGATCCCGCGAGCGACTAGCGAGCGAGTACCTAGGTATAATAATAAATATTATAATCCACGAGGCCAAACATTAACTCGAGTCGTTTAACGCATCTTAGGTATATATATACCCGTGAGTGGTGTAAATGTTGATTACCACGCCGCCACGTTATACCCAAATAATCAATGATGCAGAACCACAAACGTGGTTTGTCAAATTGGTTACCTCCAACATCGATTAAATCTAGAGCTAAGACGGTCGACCGACGGACCTTCAATATGCGCCTCAATGGCAAACGCAGATATCGGCGTGCGATTGAAATGAATACATGATGAATGAACCTCTGTTACCATTGTTCATTGGGGTACCTACTCCACAAAATACAGTTTAAAACAGATGGCCATTAAAACTACAGATCGTCAGCGGTGCAGTGTGCAAGTACAGTCGTCGAGGATGACTGCTCCCAATCTCAACATCACCTCACTCTAGTTTCACTGTAACCGAGATGCGGTCTGCGCGGCTGCGGCTGTGGTCTGCCGGCTGCGTGCCGTGTGTGTTGTTGTGTGCCTGATTGGCGGCTGGGCGGGCCGGCTCGCTCTCCAAACAGTGACATTAGTGCTGGCCGGCTGCACCCGTCCGGCGTGAGGCCGCGCGGGCGGACTGAGACGGCGGGCCGGGCTGGGACGGACGGACGACGACGCAGCGGGCCGGGCTGGGACGGACGGACGACGACGCAGCGGACCTGGCTGGGACGGACGGACGACGACGCAGCGGACCGGGCTGGGATGGACGGACGACGACGCAGCGGACCCGGCTGGGACGGACGGACGACGACGCAGCGGACCGGGCTGGGACGGACGGACGACGACGCAGCGGACCGGGCTGAATTCCGAGCCGGATCCACGGTCCACCGGCGCATCGTGCGGTGCCGAACGGCGGCACAAAGACGCTGCGCTGGGGCCTGATGATCGTACTGGGAGTCCGGCACAGGACTCGATGGCCTGAGACATGTGGTGTGAGGGAATGGGATGGTATGACTGGTGCGCCCCGCGGGCCGCGACTCCCGGCCCAGACAGTCGAAAATCCCGCCACATTCCTACACACACGGGCATGGGTGGAGGATCATTTCAGAAGTTGATGTGGCCAGAGGGTATTCCAGCGCACTTTGCCTGTGGCCTGTCAATGCATTTGCACTACAACATAGTGAAATGTTGGTGTGGCCTTGCCAAAGTTGGTGTTGCATTCGCCATACCTGTCATGCCACGTTCTCCACCCATGCACACGGGTACAGGCAGGTCTTCAGACACGATCTGAGTCCTGCTGAGTGACAGGAGGTCACGACACGAGTGACGGCAGGAAGTCACGAGTCACGAGTCACGCCTTCAGCCTCAGCCGCCCACGGCTCGAGAAGGAGCTTACAGCTGCTCGTTTGTTGCTCGCTGAATGACTGATGGTGCCGAATGACCAGTAGGTACGTACATCCCGACAACGTTGTGAATCGTTTCGGTGAACATCTGTTCGCAAGACGCGATGCCTGCCACTGCTCCGCCCAAACCAACCCTGACATTGATAACATTCGAAGGGAGTATTTTATGTAGAGCTCTGGCTGCTTTTCCCGAATGATCACCGTTACCCACACCTTTTTAATAATCAATTTTGCATCCCGGTTAGCCAAAGGCTATGACCAGGGAGAGGGAGCTACTTATACTCTACCACACTCAGCTCAATGTTCCCCACCTAACTCGACGCCTGCTGTCACACAGCCCCGTCCACGCAGCCCTCAGGGGCCGTATGCCGCGCTGCTTGAGGAGCCTCTAGTCTCAACAGACCACCGACACCGGACCACCCCTCGGTCGACGCGTGGCGATGCATTGCATATGCGCTGCATCCCGCCCACTGCATGTACGTCCACAGGAGCGGGCGTGGGTAGCGGCGCAGGGGCGAGCCCAGGAGAACTCCCGGTGGGGCAGCCGCGCGTTTATGTGTAACTGTTGTACATTCTGTGAAGGTGGTCAAGCTGGCCTTCCCTGACTATTAGCCATGCAGTGTAGCGGAAAATCCCTCCAGTCGTGGCTGGCTGCTTGGCCGGCACCCGCCTTTGTCCCAAATGAAGAGGGCTGTGTAGGGATGATTTGCATGTTACGCGTGCTGGCTTGCGTGCCGGCTGACGTCAAATACGACTCGTTGCATTGTCATAATCGTCGGACGATTCGTGCGGAAAATAGTAGGGGCTGCCTAGTAGGTCGGTGATTATTTTGCTGGGCCATGTCACCGTTGTCTTTCAGCTGTAGGTGCACGCCTTCGCATCATGCTCCCATTACAGTGCACCTGTTCGGTACCGGTCTCCCTGCTCCTCGTGGAGGGTCCGTGTGAGGGTGACGTTCTGTTCACTCGCCACAGTTCAACAATCCTCTCATCAATAATCAACAATCCGCTCGGTGTTCAACAAACCTCGTGGCTCGGGTAGCACTAGCAGCTCCATGCGTCGGGTCAGTGTATCCGCCCGCCCATCATGTCATCGTACGTCATCTGTTCGTCGTCTCGTCATCATCATTCGTCATCTCATCAGCGCCCTTCGTCATCTCATCAGCGCCCTTCGTCGTCTCGGTCATCAAAGGCACAGAGGCAGTGATCACCCATCAGTGCCCCGTCTGACCTGTCTGACATCTGTGGTCTGTACGGCCTTTGATCTGCACAGTATATTGAAACAAAGACCAGGCTTGTATCTAAAGATGGCTCGGCGGTGTGCTGTTAGATATACCAACGATACTGCATGAGGAACGGAGAAAACTGTTCTTCGCCGGCAACTGACAGGTCAAGAGATGGCTAAAGACGTAAATGGTATGGAAACGATGTTCCATGTTTTCTTAAATCCTACATGCCTTTTCTGGTTCGGCTCGATGAGAAGCACAAAGGCAATACAAAAATGACTCTATCCAATTTCTGCTCCTTATTCAAATACGCCAAACACCATAGCTATACGCCTGAAATGTTCCGCTCCCCATTCGCCTGTCCGCTGTTCCGTTCGAGGGGTCGAGGGGTCCCACTGCAGGGGACGGGTCCCACTGCAGGGGACGGGTCCCACTGCAGGGGACGGGTCCCACTGCAGGGGACGGGTTCCACTGCAGGGGACGGGTCCCACTGCGGGGGACGGGTCCCACTGCAGGGGACGGGTCCCACTGCAGGGGACGGGTCCCACTGCGGGGGACGGGTCCCACTGCAGGGGACGGGTCCCACTGCAGGGGATGGGTCCTGCTCGGTCCCTCCAGCGGGGACCACAGAGCCGAGCCTCGTCGGCTCTCACGCACCAGCCGTCCACGGCGGCACAAAAACCAACGGTAATTGGTACGCACGCGTTCCGGGTTTGTTGTCGAACGATACCCAGAGGAAAAACGCCGAGAAAGTCACAGGGACGTCGTCGGGGTCATAAACAGGACGTCAGGTAAGTCTGTGACTAATCATGGTGTACGACGCTGTTCATGTAACTCGATTATGACGACGCAATGAGGGGAGAAGCTGGTCGGGAAATGATGCTAATTACATGGAAAGAATTGCCGCTCACCTAAACAAATAGTATGTTTTTGCCTATATGCTTAGAGAAATGTGATGGTTCAATATAATGCACGTTCGTGTGGCTATTGTCATGTTCCAAGAATCCCTGAAAAAGAAAGCGTCAACGACGACACTGTTGCTGAAATGACGCCGTCAGCAGCCGTCGTCGATGGCGCGTCACCTAGTCGTGACGTCATCACCTGTGACATATTCGTGACGTAACAGCGTCCGTAGCGGTGTGACGGTCCGCTACGCGGCGACACGTCTGCGGCCTCGAGACTGGTGCCGGCGCCGCCTCCGCGCCGCCGCTGCCTCTGCCTGCGGGCCGCCGCCGCCGCCGTGGCCAAGTCAGCACCGGAAAGGAGCCGTTCCGTAGGTCGTAAATACCGTCTCCACTCTCCAATCGGCGCCGGGCCGCGGACCGCCACCATGCCGAACGCAACCGCAGTCCGGCGCCGGACCGTGTACCGCCACCATGTCGAACAGAGCCGCAGTCCGGCGCCGGGCCGTGTACCTCCACCATGCCGAACGCAGCCGCAGTCCGGCGCCGGGCCGTGTACCGCCACCATGTCGAACAGAGCCGCAGTCCGGCGCCGGGCCGCGGACCGCCACCATGCCGAACAGAGCCGCAGTCCGGCGCCGTCACGATCTGCCGGGACGACCTGAGGGCCAATGACGGACGCTATAGGCAAGGGGACTTTACCCTTATGAAATATATGCATGTCTATTGTCTCATATAAACGACCAACTACCTGACACTTAAAACCGAGTAAGTAACAAGCATTTAGAAGTGTTCCTGGTAGCTGCATTCCTTGCCAACAAACATGTGATGTTTAACTCGGAAAAGCAGTTGGATGCCGGAACCGGGTACACTGAGAAAAAAGTTGACTCTGCACTACCTTCAACGCTGTGTCCGCACGTCCAGAACTCTTCGTTTATTCCCTGTGCTCGCTCTAAATGCTTCTAGTACTCCTCCATTATCTAACCGCCGCGTAATGTCCGGTTTTTACGTGAGCTTTGGGAGAGTCATTTTGTGATCACTATTCTATTACTTGAAGACTCTAGTTGGATGCTTCTTAAATACTCATCCAGAGTGCCAGTGAAACTCCGTCCGCACACTGAGGAAAAAAACGTTGACTGCACCACCTTCAACGCTGCGTCCGCACGTCCAGAACTCTTTCTCCTGCGTGCGGCAGCAATGTTTTTTTCTTGTGTGGCGGTGCGGCGGTTCGTGCTCCTGTAATAGTGCTGAATGCTGTGTTGTTTTAAGCGATTTTGAAACTAGAAATTCAGTGATTGGTGACAAATCTGTGGTACATTTACTGAAATACACCAGTGATGCGTCAAAACATTACACGACTAAAGCTACCAATAACAGTCAGCTTGGAAGTGTTGCAACCTAACTATGGGTGTAAATGTTCCGGTTGCATGACTGAAATTGCAGTGCTCCTGAACTATCGAGTGAGTGGTTGGGCTGAAGCTATGGGTGTGGACACCATTCATGGTCATTGTTTGTGGATGCGAGTTAGTGATGATGATAAAATGTTGATAAGGCCACTGTTGCACATGCGCCACTTTTGTCAATGGGCGGCAAGCCATATGAAGCTGAAGCTGGAGTCCATGATAATTTTTGTTGATGTGATTTTTTCGGATGGACAATTTGTGTAAAATATATTTTAAGAACTACTTAAGCGTTTTGAAATAGGGCAAATGGCTGTAATCTCGGACACATCCTAAACCTGACCTTCCATGTTCAGTGCAAGGTCTGTCCATGCTATCACCCGACACTGACGCGTTGAGGTGCCTCTAACTATCGTTGTTGTATTGCTTTAGTAATGTATGCATTCAGCCAGCACGAACATCCGGGATTAGGTCGTCACCCATGTAACGGTCGCGTAAGGTGAATTTTGGAAGAGTCGTGGAAGGATCCTGGAAGAATCTGGGCAGGGTATTGGAGAGATATAACAGGGAAAGAGGAGTTTTGGCAGCGTAGTCGAGAGTTGAAGATGAGTCAGTGAAGAGCTTTATGAGGGCAAAGGGTTTTGTCGGAATATTATAAGAGTCGAAGCCGTGTTTTAGAAGCATAAATAAGAGTAGGTCAGGGTTCTGGGAGAGTCGAGGAAGAGTTTTATATGAGTCAATAGAATATTAAAAGAGTATTACGTGACACTTGTCCCAGAGATATGAAGCATCAAACACAACTATGACATTCATACCCCACTCTCCCCTATCTCTAACATAGTATTAGTTATAAAATGGTATTCATGAAAAATACGAAGATTTGTTATCGCGGCCTTAGAGCCTTCGGATAGCCTCAGAGGCCTTGCGTATACCTATTGTCCTGATGTGGGATTCGGGTCACCAATGGCGATTTATGATAGTTGTACACCGCTGCATATTAATATATGACCAGGAATGCCACTACTCTCTACCTAGATACGCACATCTTTCGTTAACACCAGATAAAGTAAAGAGCAAATATCTGGGCATTCCTTGCTGAGAAACGAAAACACACATAAAGCAAAGAAGAGTCAATATTGCAATTTCAAGAGCTGTCGATTGATTTCTTCCCTTTGTTCCTGTAAAGCATAGTTAACAAGTTTTGCTTCTTCTTCTTCTTCTTTAGCTACGTCACGAACTTGGAAAATGTGACCTTTGATAACTTTTGATGAGCCTCGACCTTAATAGTCATCTCAGTCAACGTATGAACGTCATAACATCGAATTTTACTGGTAGAATTTTCACATATTCCCTTTTTGTCTCCATAGTCAATTTAATTTCAGGTTAGTGTGGAGGTCCTTTAACCCGCCATTGGCTGGGGGGGGGGGGGTGTTCGCCCCCCCCCCCCCCCCCCTAGCGAACTTTCCTAATAACTCCACAACGGAACAACATATCGGCGCAAAACTTCCTAGACCTTATGGGACATCAATTTGACACAAACGAAGCATTTTTTTAGAAAATCAACCCACAAGTTTTTGAGACAATACCGTTTTAGTGACGTCATGTCGGGTAATTTTCGGTCTAAAATCAACGAATGTTTGAACGGTCATAAATCATCAAGATTAAAGGAAATTTGCAAACAAAGGGCAGCAAAAGGAATAAAATGGCATTGACTACAAAATGGTTGTATCGGAGTTTGCAAACTTTTGGTTTTTGACCCTCAAAATTTCAACAATTTTTTGTTGAAAAAAAAATCCGGTTGAAGGGTCACAAAATCTAAGGTTTTGAAAATTAAAAAAGAGCATATGTCAGAGAATAACCTACGAGTGATCACATGTAAAAATTTTGAGTCAATAGCTCTATTTGTCACCCCCAGATGACTCTAATGTGTATACACTATACAGTGTAATGACGTTATTGTTTAAAGTTGCGTTTTTTGTAATTTCAGACCTCGTACGTCAAAACCAATGACACCAGTGGGCTCCTGAGACAAAACTGCATCATAATCATAACCACGTGTCTTTTATCACAATTTTGACATTCAAAATTTGACCTTCTCTGACCTGACCTGACCTGACGTGAACTTGACCTGAACTTGAAGTAAAATGGCAAAATGAACGTAACCATCGAATTCCATGGCTGAAATAACCCATAAAACATAGGTCACACGGCATTCATATGACTTTTACACATAGTGACCTTTGGTGACCTGAATCTGACCTTGACCTGTCTCACTATAACACTCATACTCTAGCATTCCCATCCCCTGATATGTTGAAGTGTTTTGGCCGAGTTTGGACACGCTGCTGATGATAGTCTGGTCTCTGCAGCCTAAATACGAAAATCTGTGATTTTTTGCCTTTGACCTGACTCTGCCTTTGATCTGACCTCTGACCTTGGAAATACAAGTATTAAGCATGCTTTAGATTTGTCTCGTTGAGACCTTTCGATCGCCGCCTTACGCGTCCCGATAAGACTGTTAGTTCGGAATTTATCGAGGGGGGCGAAAAATGCCCCTCCCCCCCCCCCCCCCAGCGAACGGAAGGTGGCTTGAGACCCCAACGCCGGGCGGGTTAAGCCCCCTTCCACACTATGACGATATTGTTTCGAAGGGGCACCACAACGACAACGCAAGGATAGCAAATTTTTCCTTTGCGTACGTCATATAAACGCTCATGACGTGGTGCCCCTAAACCCCAACTGCAACCCCCATTATCAGTTTGCGATGGATCTTTTACTGTATCGTTGCCCATAATAAACATATCGTTTATGTATACCCTAGGCATGTACACTGTATGTATGTACAATGTACAATGTACCGGTCACGACGTATGTACATTGTACATACGTCGTGACCGGTGAGGGTGGTCTTGTACAATAAGTGAAGCCTTGTCCGATTCCGATATAATTATAGCTTTCCTTTTTCTCTACGTCCTTTGGGTGCCGAGTTAGAAGGGTCGTCGAAACGCCCCTTCCCCAACACGACGAGGGTGGCGCCTTTGACCGGCAAGGCGCGCATTATTATGTGTTATTCCTTCGTCAACGTTGCATCATTTTTGTCGCGCAAATCAATTTAAGCGAATGTTATAATGAGACGCGTGTCGATTTAAGTTAACTTCCTGTCGCAAGCCCCGCAATGCACGGCAAATTTGCTCCATATCTGAGGCAAACGCTGGTGGACACAGAATTTCGGGACATTATGCGCGTCGCTGAAAGTCGCTGTACTGTATATTATATACTGTATATGAGCAAGCGCAAGAGCTGGTCAAAAATTGCAGCTTATGCAATATACATCAAGAATGGTCTAATCCTGGGAAAAATACACTGATCTGTTACGTAATAGGATAAATTAAAAGTTGTGCCCATTGACTAGTGATGGGAGGTCACGAAATTGACTTGACCTCAGGTCGCCGATATCATGAAGATTCGAGACGAAAAAATTTTAAATACCTGGGTCTTTATCAAATTTTGAAAGTTTGAGATCGATCAGCTAAAACTCTGGCCATGGCACAACCGCAAACTAGTAAAGTGGATATTTCATGTGTCGGTCACGTGATCTGACCTGGTAACCTGACCTGGGGTGACCCAAAGTCAAGATTCTCACACAATGTGGATAATTAAATTCCAGCCAGGTATGCAAAAAAAACGGCGGTGCGCAGCCCCACAGTTTTTACTATGCTATGCCGTTCTGGTGAACTTAGAGGGGCGCCCCTTACTAGGGGCGCCCATCATGAGCTGGGAGGCGCCCTTATAAGGGGCGCCCTGATGTTCTCTCAGATAGCCTGGCCAGGGGCGCCCCTTGAATTCTTAGAGGTGGCTTAGTCAGTGGCGCACCTGGCGATCTAAGAAGGCCCTAGGCCAAGGGCGCCGCTGGTAGTCTGGGAGGTGACCTGACCAGAGGCGCCCCCGTGATCTGGTCTGGAAGACGCCCTAGTGAGGGTGCCCTGGTGGTCCACTGTGTCAAGCGAGGGGCGCCTCAAGGAAATAACTGCAATACATCAGAGTGTTTTGCATATTTGTGGGGGCGCCATCAGTAGGGGCGCCCCGATTTTGTTTGCCCCCCTGTCCTAATTTACCTTCCGCCGCCACTGAGTCAACATTATCAAAACTCTTATATTTCCCTGAAACAAAATTATTTTGGCAAATAATTACAGGAAGGTAATAACTTCTTCATTTTCTAAAACGATTTTATTCAACTCCCTGTGTGTTATAACCATAATTAAATATACCTACACATAATAATTGAAGAAAACTTTCCTTTATAAGAAGGATTTCAAGTTTTGAAGAAGGAAAAAACAAGTATTTTTTCGATATTAGGTACCGCCAATTCGGCCTTGGCTCATCGCTACAGCTACTGTTTTGAGAATTACTGGTAGGGAGGATAACTGACGCTTTTGATACTATTGCGCCTCTACGGTCGATAGCAAACAGACGGGATGTTACGTACCTATCGCGAAAGAGAAGTTGAAAGTCACAAATGTCCTAAGCGCACCAAGGAAGATAACAAAGGTGCTAACACGCGAATGAAAAATTTATAAACTTAGTATCAATCGCCTAAATAAGTTGCGATTTATATTAACATCGAGTTCCAGGCACCTGAAATATTTTTGTTGATAGAAAATACAAAATTGCAATTATCATTTGGCGCTGATATTTATGCTGTCACCATTATTTGAAGCTTTTGTGTTCAAAATATCGTTAAATCAACCGTTTGTCAGTTCAGTCAGTTTTTGTTTAACAATGCCACTAAATGTTAAAAATGAATGGACACGGGAATCAACAAATTCAAGAAAAGCATATCAAATGCTGTTTTGAGAAAATGAAATGACTGAAGAAAATTTATTATATTATTTGCAACGTGTGGATGCTTCAGGAGCATCCTTTAAACACTTTTGTTAAAAATAGCCGGTATTTGGGGCGCGAAATCTTTTGGAAATTCAAATTATGACAAGTACTTAGCAGGTACCGTCGAAACCTAACGTGGAACGCTTGCCATCTTGGACTTCAAATATTTTTTTAGCTGGTGTTGATTGTAAAAAATGTGAGAAGTTTTTAACATAGTTGTTCTTATTTCAACTCTTAACTCCATTTTATGGTAAAAGATAATTATTTAACTTTAAACATCAAAAGTTAGCTGAAGTTATCTAAGTCTATCAGCAATTGAAAGTTTGAGGAAGTTGCAAGGCCTCAGTGACTGTCGTCGTTGCCGCCTGGCCACACCCTCGTCCGCCAGTTCAGCTCCCATCCTGCCACTTCTCGGCAGCTATCGCCTCCGCCTCGCGCGGCGCCGAACCGAGACTCCCTCCACCCCGGAGAGACCGGCACTAGCCGTCTGCCCGGGTGGGGAGCCGAGAACCCCGTCCACCCTGGAGAGACCAGCACTAGCCGTCTGCCCGGGTGGGGAGCCGAGAACCCCGTCCACCCTGGAGAGACCAGCACTAGCCGTCTGCTCGGGTGGGGAGCCGAGACTCCCTCCACCCCAGAGAGACCAGCACTAGCCGTCTGCTCGGGTAGGGAGCCGAGAACCCCGTCCACCTTGGAGAGACCAGCACTAGCCGTCTGCTCGGGTAGGGAGCCGAGAACCCCTCCCCCC
>JARFNZ010125664.1:0-11770 GCA_031763405.1 Balanus nubilus
GGCGGATCATCCTGACCTTTTATTTGTATGATGTGAGCTAGAATGAGTGTTTTTCAGTGGTTGATTGTTCTTCAGTTATGACTATGTTTATTGAGTATGATGTGAGAGTGCGCCAGGTATGGGTGTGCTGTGTGAGATATACCATCTTTTGATTTTGTTTTATCTTAATGTGTGCTAGGACTGAGTGTCGTTTTTAACATGTCTCCTCTTACTAATCACGAATTGTGACGACACTCAGAATAGCCTTTTAATATTGGAGAGTGTTTTAATTGTCAATTACAATACAATACACACAGCGGACGGCAGAGGTGATCGATGCCTTTGTCGATATTGGAATGTACCCGGTCGCTCGACGTCGTCTTGTTGTTAAACTGTATGGTCATCTGGCGTTGACGTCAAACTGTGGGCTCAACTTGCGCTGTATTTCCGAGCTGGTCTGATTCTAAGCATAATGTTTTATGACTGGCGACAGTCCGATTCTCTGATTGCCTTAATTCGTTCCACCCTGAGGGGCATGTAACCTGCCTACGTTTGTAATTTCATCGTTAGTCTACCTGCCGCCTGTGTTAAGAGAAGTGAAGCGATACTTTAACAGAACATCCCTCCGGGTACCGTAGTCAGATGATATTATTACCGGAGTCATATTGAGCCTAGCCCCTGAACCCCAACCCAGCACATATTGGGCCTGGTCAGAGCGGCTTTGGAGCAGTGTGTCTCTGCGTGTCCGCCGAGCACCTGCTCTCCGCAGTTCCGGGATAGTGTGCCATCAGCCGTGCCGCTAATGCCACGTGTTCGGCTAGGACGCGGCTGGAGGGCTAGTTTAGGCCGTCACGTGACTCGCTGATGTGTCCGCGCTATGGTGAGGCATCCTAGTCACGTGGTCAGCTGACCTGTGGCGGGCGAAGGGAACGTGCAATGGAGCCGATTACTATGTGGTTAACTTTGCAAATTAGTGTTACGAGGCAAATTGTCAATCGGCGAAGTTTGAGGAAATGGGTCGGTTGTCTGCGGCTGAACGCCGTTTCTCGGGTTCGCCCATTCCTGTTACACATTTGCCTCAGACGCAGTCGGCTGAGATAAATCTGCCAGAATGTGGACTGGGAAGGAAACTAATGGAAGGGAAAAGGAATGGTCACTTTCCGTGATCGTACTCAAGCGTGCTGATATTGTTTGATTACCTATACACCCGCTAAGATACAACTTCGTGAGTTTCTCGTTCCTGCCTTGATAGTTGATACCGTTGTTTCTTTACGCATACGAACGATTCTGTCCGCCTCTTCAATCATCCTTATCCCGGGTTCGATTCATTCTGGGACAGTTTGCGACCTAGGTCATTCAAGAACATCTCACGCTGATCACACCACTGCGAAAGATCGGCGGTCGCTATGTCGGCTCTGTGCTGGTATTGGCGACTTGGCGTGATACAATCCCACAGTTGCGGCGGCACCCCTGAGCCCAAATCATCACCATAACAGTCGGCCCTTCTGACCATGCAGCGTACCGTGGCTCTGTGACTATAATAGAAAGCTGCACTCCTCACTGTTGGACGTATGTACAGCGCTGTGTGCGATGTTCGTTACCCTCAGAGGCACGTCGCCTGGTGCTCTGAGGCACGTCACCTCGTCGTGCTCGGCACGTCATCAATGTCAAACGGCGTCATTGGTGACGTGCCTCCGAGCGCGGTGATGCCAGACTCCTGCACGGTGGAGCTGAGGTTTGCATGCCGGCGTCGGAAGCATTGCAAGACGGGCAGTCCCGCCCTCAGACGGGCAGCCCATCCCCCAGACTGGCAGCCCGGTCCCCTGGATGCCGGCAGCCCCGGGTCCCGCCTCGCCCGGTAGTTGGGGTGGCATGGCAGGGCGGTCGGTCGGCTGCCGGCGTAGCAGTGAAGCAGCCAGGGATGCCACAGAAGCCGAGCAGGACACGCAGTGTCTCGGATGGTGTGATGGGGCTCGGGGTGGCCGTGCCTGACGTCCCTGGCGCGCCACCGTAAGGCGATCAAGGGCTGCTCTCTGGGGGACCGCTGACATGAGGCGAAAGTGGATGCTAGAGTTGGCATCTCTTGCCCTTGCTCCGGTAGTAACCGATACGTTTGCGGGTTTGATCCAGCAGCCGGCCTTAAATAAAACACCTAACTGGCTATTCAATGTTTTAGACAAAATGATGCTTGTATAGCATCAATGACGAATGACGATGGCGCGGCGGAGGTCGTGACGTTCTCTGCCGCGCCATCGCTATGTTATCATCGAATACTCATCGTTTTACCAGTCCGCCTTATGAAGTGTTAGGCGTCAGCCTGCACCTCGTTTGTCTCGTTCTGACATGTTTCAGCGCGCTCATGTGTCCCGTCATATTGTGTCCACGCGCCCATGTGTCCTGTCATGGTGTCCGCGCGTTCATGCGTCCTGTCCTAACAGCCTGTGTCGTCTGTGCGTTGCAGAAGAAGGCCAACGGTCAGGAGCTGTTTGAAAAGGTGACCACTCACCTGGAGCTGCTGGAAAAGGACTACTTCGGCTTGCTCTACACCGACCCGCACGACCCCAGAAACTGGCTGCAGCTCGACAAGAGCATCAAAAAACAACTCAAAAGTAAGTCACCCAGAATGTGCAGCCTTGCCAGCCATGCTGTTACTGCTCGTTAGCGTTCGCTGTTCATGGTTGATTTATGGCCAAGGTGGTTGATGCTCCCATAAACCCAATTTGTCGTCAAAGCGTTCAGTGGGACCCGGTGATTAGCAGGTGGTGTTACTTTCGTTGCCAGGTAACGCTGTGTACTGGTCAGCACCGGTTACCGTTTACCGTGTTTGTGTCGTCGGACGGATGTTGTCGCGGCGTTTGACCCAGTTCCTCCGACACCCCTGTGCCGTATCGTCCTCCGACGGTTCTCGTGTGTACTGGTCGGTGGTCGGCCGGGGACCGGGCGTGACGAGCTCGGACGCGCCGTGCGTTCACCGGCTGAAACGGTGAGCGGCACTGGACGCCTGCCGGCCGGCGGCGTTTGTAACACGCCACACAACGGGCTGAGCTGGAGTGGAGTGGAATGGAGGGTCGGCGTCAACAACAGTACGTGCCCTGTCCAGCCCGACCCGACCCGACCCGACCTGTCTGTCCAAGACTCCAGGCAGCTGTCTGTCCCAACAGAACTACCCCGAGGGAACATTGAGCCTCCTGGAAAACACCTGGCCCTCGGCTTCCTGACGGGGTCTTTGACAGCTGCTGCTCGTCTCTGCTGCTGCTCGTCTCTGCTCTAGGCTCGCTGTTTGTACATTGCCCATATCATTCCAGGCTTCAATAGTGCTGAGCTTGACACTTCCAGTTGTAGTTGACACAAATGCTTTCCTGGCACTGATGATATCGGATTTTCACAAAACAATCTATTAAAACCCCTGATGTCGGGCGGCAAACGTCTTTTCCATTGGAAACAGCAGTAACGCACGCCACCCACCAGGACTGACTGAGAGTGCCACCAGCTGCCATCATCAACCATTATTTCAGTCTGAGCTGCTGTAACCGGTCTCTCTGACCTTTCTCGGAAACATATTCGGCGCGGTTTGTGGCGTCACAGCGGCGGGAGTGTGTTCTACCGGAGGCTACCTGCTGTAACGTCCGTGCCGGCCGACGCCAGGCTGTGTGTCGGGCCGGCTGCTGCGGAATTTGCTGTCCAGTATTCAGTCGGTCCCATTGGCTGACGCCAGTGAACTGCCCTGGCTAGGTTAGCTGGCGAGCCGGTGCGGTGTATCTGGCGAGACTTTTCCGGTCGGCCATGCTGGCCGTCGGGTGGTTTGAACTGGCAGGCTCGCCTGGCTACCGCCCCTCCGTCTTGAGTTCGACTGTCTCGTCTCGTCTCGTCTCGTCTCGTCTCGTCTCGTCTCGTCTCGCTGGGCTGGCTGGACATGACCCGTCTCGCTGGTTTTCGGCTCACTTCGATGAATTCCAGCCTCAGCGTTCGGTATTGGCCCCGTCCGTCGGCCAGGACGTCACCACCTCGGGTCTGCCTCTGCCGGCACGCAGCGCCGCCAGTGGTCCTCAGCAGGGCCTGCCCAGCCTGCGGCGGGATGGGACAGGACGGGACGGGCGGGACGGGGACGGGACGGCGATTCTGCGGTGCTGCGGTCCGGGCGGTACCACCCTGGGAATGCCACCGGCCCAGCCCAGCCGGCCGGCCGCTGCCATACACAGCTGTCGTCACATTCCCGCCTCCCCGCTCGCTCCGGCCGGCGCCAGCCGCTCGGCCGATCAGCTTCCGTCGGATCGGATCGGAGCGGTCGGGTGCGCCGCTGGGGTCTGATCTCTTCCGGCGTCCAGCTTTCTGTTCGAAGTCTAATGGCTGATGTCGCGAGATGGAATGGGTGGTGTGAGGGGAAGCGCTCTCGTTATTTAATAATGAAGTGATCCATGTTTGGTGTATTTAAGTTGTTATATAGTCTTTGTTATAGTCTTTGGCGGTGCCTGACTGCTGGTAAATTTGTGTTGTTATATTATAGTTAACCTCTGTGTCGGTGTCCAAATGCTGCGCCTATGGAGCCTCCCTTTGGGCCTAGCCCAGTGAGAGCGGCCAACATTCCAGTCCCGCTGCCTGCGGCTCGTTATTGCGTCACAATCACTCGCTCCGCCGCTCCGTCTGACACACCCTGCGGCCCTTCCGTCTCCGACGGTCGCCATTGTCTCTCGCACATACACAACGTCTCCGAGCGTCTCTCACATCTCCGGAGACTTGCCGGCCAGACGGCGGCTCATGGTTAATGCAGCACGGCTGGTACATGGCGTCTGGCGGCGTCTGAAAACGCTGAGTTGACGGTGTGTCGAGAGACCGGCCCTGCCCTTGCGCGATGAGGGAGGGACGCCGCCGGCTGGTGTGCACCGGGTTAGGGCTTCGTTGTCTTCGCACCGGCTAGGCTGCCGCTAATTGGAGTTGGTCCGGCTTCCGTTTCGTAAGAGAGGAGTGGACGGTTCGATACTCGTGGTGTCGCATATGGGATGCGTGATCTCTGATGGTTCTAAGTCACATTGGTGAGTGATAAGTGAACTAACATGTTCAGTCACATTGCGAGTAATTTGTCTTGTTTCTCTTTTGCTGGTGGAGGAACTACTTCACCATTGCGTGAGGCTTGGCGTTGGGCTTAAGCTGAGATGATAGTTTGATGGAACAGGTGGAGAGCCCTTAAACCTCTGGCGGTTCAGAGATGCGATACTGACTGGTTGGTCGACGGCCGCGTCATGGCGAGGCCGGCCACATTCCAGCGTGACTCGGGAAGCACAGTCCGGTGGGCATTGCGCTGATGAGTGTTTTGATGTGGCTGCGTGATGTAATACGGCTCAATAACAGTAGGTCTTAGAGAGTCCCACTGTTGCTGCTGCGAAGGAAAGATGTAGAGATGTTGGAAGACCCCGGGGATGTAATAGCAAACCATATTTGACCCATACTTGTTTTACTCATTTTCTTATTTCTCCTGCATTATTTGACAAGGGCGGCCTGACCGTGTCATCTGGCCGTGTCGTCTGACCGTGTCGTCTGGCGGCCGTGTCATCTGGCCGTGTTGTCCAGCCGTGTCGGCTGCCGGCTGCTGTAAGGGTGCAGACTACAGACTGCAGATCATCAGCCGTGCTGGCAACCGGCCTGTGGCGATGACCTTGGGCCATTGACGGCCGCTGGTCCGCACCTCCGGCCGCCTTCTGGTGCCCTTCCGCCGCCGACGCCGCCGACGCCGCCGCCGCCGACGCCAGCCGCCATCGGCCATTAGCAGACACGGCGACAGCCGGCTCTGTCCAAACACTGTCGACAGGGGAGGAGGCATCCAAAAGGCTGCCGTGAGGAGGCATCCAAAAGGCTGCAGTGATTCCGACATAGCCAGACCACAATTTTGTCATTCCGCGCTACTAAGCTGCTTATAAATCGGGGAAGGTAGAAATTAATCTGAATTACTTAACGATAAGCAGAACGACTATTTTGTAACATCGCCTCTGGTCTCTATACGGTCTATATTCAGTTCGATTTCTGTTTCAATCCAGTTGAGCGTACTGGACTGTGGGACCGGCTACAGGCCCTGTCGTTTTGTCTGACGCTGGCCGTGCCTTGTTCGGCGGATTCAATCCCCGTGGGCGGCAGAGCGGCCGCCCCGCCTGCGACGATGTCCACCCCAGTCTGTTGACGGAGGCTGATGTCTGTTGACCCGGAACGGCCGGGTCAACAGAATCTGCCGCCGCCGGCGCCGCAGGGAGACGACTCTCCGGCCGTCGGGGTCAGGACCCCTAGGGCATAAGTTATCTTAGTTGAAACGCCCGACGGCGGCGCACTCGATTTGTCAGTTAAAGTAAAACCCCTTGAATGAATTAGTGCGGTGGGAACCTACTGCAAAAATCACGGAAATCACGGGAGTAGGGCGTTGAGATCTCTGTTGTCAGATGCCTGCGTAACTATTGTGTTCCCGGTCTCCTTCGTTTCTCTTCCCTGCCTGTATGCTTTCGCTTTGACGGCGTGTGTGCCATTGTTCCCGCCCTGCGCGGACCGCTGTCCTCCGGCTCCAGGTGCCATTGTGACTGTGGTGCTGTTTGCACCTGCTCGTTAGCGTGTGTACGGCGGTGTGTCGGCGCGGCGGGAGGCCCGGCTGCACTGCGGCTGCTGTCGCCGGCGGGACCATCGACCAATCGACCATCGACCAATCGACCATCGACCATCGACCATCGGGCGACCATCGACCAAACGACACCGTTCACTGCCGGCGCCCTGGTCCAATTCGACGCCACCGCTGGTAATAATATCATCTGGAGAGGTATTTCGGGTGATATGGACTTATTGTGGGACCTGATACTGGAGCTTCCGTCGCTGGAGCTGTGGTTCAACCCGAGTCCAACATAGCGAAGCTGGCTTGTTATTTATGTGGCTACAGAGTCTGAGGCGGACGTGGTGCAGGCTGGTTTTGTCACAATGGTCAATGGCCATTCAGAAGCGTGATCGTCCGTCGGCCGGCAGCCCGCCAGTGCAGTGGTTTGATGGTGAGTCGGCTGTCTGGCTGGCGGCGGCAGTGCGGCTCGACAGTAGACTGCCGCCGAGAGCCGATCCATCCCACACGGACATCGGCTGGTGAGCTGCAGCTGATTGTCGGGCCAGCTGTCAGCGGGCAGCTCTCCAGAAGTTATGCCAGCTCTTCGCAGCTCCGGCCACTCTCGGTAGCTCCCCAGATTTCCACAGCTCTCAGCTCTTCCTAACTCTCGGCAGCTCCCAGTAGCTCTTCGCATCTCCCCGCAGCTCTCAGCATCCCCCCGGCAGCTCCGACAACTCTCCAGCATCTCTCCTCAGCTCTCGCCAGGTCCCGGCAGTTCTGCCAGTTGTGCCAGCTCCCGGCCAGTAGTGCCAGCTCCCGGCAGCTCTCCGGCAGCTCTCCGGCAGCTGCAGCAGCTCCCGGTGCGGTGTGGAGACGGCGGTCGATACGGCTGGGGTCAGGGTCGCCTGGCTGGCGGCCGCTGCCGGAAACCGTGCCCGCCAGGTTCAGTCCGCCTTCTCCCCGCTCCCGAGCTGACGCCGCAGGCGCCGCCGCCGCCGGTCTCGCGAGAAATGCGGCGCATATCGGCCTCAGGGACATCCGGGGCCGGCCGATGAGCCGGAGCCGGAGCTGGAGCGCCGTCATGTGGGCGCATTATTCCGAGAGCGGAAATTTGTGACCCATTCCGACCGGAGATGAACTGAAGTTCAGGGAACAGATGATCTGATTCGAGATTGATGGCATGGATTAAACGTCATAGCGGAGTTGTCTGTCATTGGCGCTCATTTGTTATAAATTCCGTATGAATCGCGGATCGTTTTATAGTGTTATCAATATGACAATGAATGCTCTGTCGTACCAGCGTCAACTGTGAGACCCATATCGGCCCAGACTGCCTGGCGCCCTCGACGCGCCGCGCTGTTCGTGGCCGGGTGGGTCCTTTAGCCCAGCCGCGGCTTTGTGGTGCACTGTGACACGAAGGACACAGTGCGGTCACTATATGGAGTCCCCACTATAGGGCCGCAGCGCTGTGTACACTACAACAACCTACACGTACACAGTGCACAGTAAACAGCGACGCACCACACAGTACAAACCACCCACCCACCGCCGGAGCCGGTCCCGGTGCCGAGTTCCGGCGGCTGCCTGCCCTCAAAGTCCCCGTGTGACTCTGTATGGGCGTCACGTCGGTCGGCCATCAGCGGGCGACGTGCTGATGTGCTGACATGACGCCGCCGGCACGGCTGATGTGGCGTCATACCGCCCCGGTTCAGTGGGCCGACGGCGGATGGTGCCGGCGCCAGGCGGAACAGGTGTCTGAGAGCCGGACAGGTGGCCGCCCGGGCCAGTTGCCTGCTAATGGAACGAGCCTCGGTTCTCGGTCTCTGGCGCCGGCGGCGGCAGATTGCAGCAGCCGAGCGGGCGGCTGGCGGAATTGGTTAGTTATTGTGGGGAATGAGAGTGGTGGGTGGCAAATGTGCAGGGAGAGTGGATTTTGAGAGATGTTGCGTTTGTGGGACAGGAGGGTTATTGGTTGAAGTGTACTGAGTTAAAGAATGAGAGGAAAATGTGTGTATGAAGAAGCGCGGTTGTAGCAAAAATTAACCATAAACCTACTATTTTAGGGTTATTTTTCCACAGTTCGCTGCTTGTAATGCCTTAGTCCCAGCCTTGTCGGTAAACACTCTCATATTTTGGGCGTGGACAATTTGTCAATTAAGACGGAAGTACCGATTTCTGAAATATTCTATGGGGGCGGTATGAATTGCTTAGTAAAATTGGCGGTAGCAGGTTTGAGTGGATTGATGTAGGTAGTGCTGTGAATGAAAGTGACTGAATGATGGATGGGTGGGTGGTTGGAGTATTATGTGTACATTTCTAGGTATCACTAGATGTAGTTGCATTGTCCAGCAGACTAATGCGGGGTGAAATGGCGGCGATGGAGAGTTACGATGCGCTAGAGACCCATCGAGAACCTGGCTGAGAAGAGACTGACCCTGTGTCGTTGCGGGACGCCGGGAGGAATCAGACGGCGAAATGACACCGGACGGTGTGTGTCTCCGCTCCGGCCGTCACCACCGCTGTGTACTCGCCGTCACCACTGCTGTGTCCTCGCCGTCACCACCGCTGTATCCTCGCCGTCACCACCGCTGTGTCCTCGCCGTCACCACCGCTGTGTCCTCGCCGTCACCACTGCTGTGTCCTCGCCGTCACCACCGCTGTGTCCTCGCCGTCACCACCGCCGTGTCCTCGCCATCACCACTGCTGTGTCCTCGCCGGTGCGGCAGTTTGGTCGATGGTCGCCGTGTCCCGCTTCTGTGTGTGTCGGCTATTCCAGGCCTCTGCCGGCTCGGCTGCTGTGCCGTCTGTCACGATACACGCCACACTATCTACGTCAGAACTGTGTCAGCAACCCTCTCTCTCTCTCTTCTAGCGTGATCTGTGAGTTTTGTAGCGTCTGTTCCCATTCATTCTCCAGCGTCCGGATGTTTTGTTTGTGTTAAGCAGCGCTGTGCCCCTGCTGCAGGCAGCTCCCCACAGTTGCCACTTTCTTCTGTTATCGGCAGCATTCCTCGCAGCTGGCTCTGATAACTCATAGATATAAATAATGGATGGACCATAAAAAATGCCGTGGAAGCTCTGGGTCTAAGCCTGTCTCTTCTCCACAATGGACATGATTGCGCAATCAGACCCGGCTGCATGCAATGGGGTGTCACTGCAGCCACTCCCTTTCAGCTCCACAACAGCCAGCACTGTGATGCGCTACTCAGCCACTTTACGCGGACTAAACCTGACTACCGACCCTTCCCTTGGTTCTGCTTCGTGCCTTCTGTGACCATTGATCCCAGACATCCCGTGATCGGACTGCCTTGATCTGTTCACCAGCGATAGGCCTGCAACGAGGCCAAGCAAAGGCCACCCCGTCCCGGCCCCCGGCCCGCCCCCGCCCTCCGGCCCTGTTCGACACACGGGCCCCTGTGATATGGGAACCGATGCACCTGCTCGGCCCCGTATTACGCCGCCGAGGGAGATAGCGCTATCAGGGTATTGGCTGGCGACGCTCGTGGAGATTGCAGCGATAATGGCCGAGATATCGACCGGCTTGATAATGTGTGACGGTTATGCTCGCTCTCAGGGTTGCAAAGGCATGACTTTCTTTGTTATTGCAGAGATTCTTAGTCACCGATTTTTGTTCTGTTTCTCGTTTGATTTGTTGGAGACATTAACGGGATGGCTGGATGAAGGGGAGGGGCGACCCGTTCACATCGAAACCCTGCTCAAACTGCACTCTGACATTTTACGCGGCGTCTTATTGGCTGGATGACTGTCTAGCCGAGCCGTCTCGCCCACTGAAGCTCAATGTTTCTACATAGTCGGGATATTCCCTCCATCAGTACTGGAGGTCGGCGCTGGGTGGCGGTCAGCGTCAGAGCTGGCTGACGATCGGTATCGGTATCAGCATCGATCAGTATCGGTGTCAGTATCGGTGTCAGTATCGGTGTCAGTATCGGTATCGGTGTCAGTATCGGTATCGATCAGTATCAGTATCTGTGTTTGTATCACCAGCGGCTCAGTCCCGCCGTCCTCCCCGACTGAGGAAGTGGGTCGGATTCGCGGCCGGACCACCGGAGCGCAGCGTCGCCGGCTCTGGTGTACTTCCTGGCATTGTTCTGTGGGTCGGCCTTTCCCCCACCCTGCCCTGTCGAGCCCCGGGCCCGACACGGGTCCCGGACCCCGGACCCCGGACCCCGGACCCCGGCCGCCGGTCGTGCCGCCGTCACCACCGCGGCGTTAAGCGCGAACTGTCGCGAGTTACACGAGTTGTGACGCCCGCAGCGGCAGACAAAACAAGTACACAGACGTGAGACGTTGGATACTGGTCACCGTGAGAGATGCGAGTCCGTGCAGATGTTAACTCTGATGTGGGTAACACTGACGATTGTAATGAATGGAACGGGTTACGCAATATGATGAACGCAAGAGGCTTGGTAGCTTCAATGGCGTGGTGTAGCAATGTGACGGCCATCGCGGGAGGTTACCGTTTATGTGCACGGCGCGTTACGAACGCGGCGCAGACAGGCAGGAGAGCGCTGACCGTTGACCGTGCAACTGTTGGCCCATACAATAGACGTGCCACATACTGGACACAGGCCACACCGTATCGGTATCGGTGGCGATAACGCATGCTGTGATAGCTGCCGTCTGTTTTCACATCGGGTGGCTTTCCCTATCACGCGACAGGGCCGCCTCGATCACCCGGCAGGGCCGCCTCTATCACTCTGTTGTTTGCATTCACACTGGCGGGTTCTGATTGCGTCATCACGCTGTTGCGGTGCAATGCTGCACGCCTGCCGCGCCTGCCGCCCCTCTGCGGCCGATACATCAGCCTGACCGTTCAGAGCTGTCTGGCGGCAGTGTCGCGCCTCTACCGTCAGGTGACTGACCGCTGCCAGTCAGACGGACGGCTCTGTAACCAACTGACCGGACCACACCGGATCGCCACCGAAACGGCTCGCGATTTCCGAACGTAGAACTGGGTCCCGTCATGGTGTTGTTTGCGCGGCGGGTAGTCATCGATGTTCATGTGGAGCTGTTCAGTTGTTCCCGTCCGTGCCACAGACCGGGGCGGTACAGAGGGTGGAGTCTGAGGAGGGACAGAGGGCGGAGTCTGAGGAGGGACAGAGGGTGGAGTCTGGGGAGGGACAGAGGGCGGAGTCTAAGGAGGGACAGAGGGTGGAGTCTGAGGAGGGACAGAGGGCGGAGTCTGAGGAGGGACAGAGGGTGGAGTAT
>JARFNZ010125675.1:0-10829 GCA_031763405.1 Balanus nubilus
AGATAGAGCAGTTATTTTAACACCATCGGGTTTCTCTCGTCGACAGAAATCAACCCCTCGGCAGACGATGTTCGGCACGAACCCCCGGCAGTGCGCAGGTTTAAGATAGAGCAGTTATTTTAACACCATCGGGTTTCTCTCGTCAATGCGCATCGAAACATATACATCATGACTTTGAAAGGACTATTAAAAAATTGACCTCAGGTCAAGTTCACATGGTGACCCAAGTAAGTCACGGTGGGTCATGTTGCATATGAGTCGATGCATCGTAACTAGACGAACACATTGGTGCCATTTCCGCGATTCTATCTTATCTCTATTAAAAGAATTGCCAAAAAAGCGTAAGTGACCTCGGGTGACCTCCAGATGACATGTACACTTACAGGGGTCATTGATTAAAACTTGCACTTGGGTCATCAATAATGACCTATTTTGAAATGATTTTCAATAAATTGGACTGATCTAATGTGTAAAAGGAAGTATTGATATTTCCCCCATTGTCTTATAATGGGGCAGGTCACGAAATTTACCTGACCTGAGGTCACCGATATTACAAATCCGGGATATACGAATTGAAGATACTGATGTTCTTATACAATCCTGAAAATTTCATACCTATCTCTCAAACACTGTGCCAGTATCACGAATGCAAACTTTTTTTGGAGTTGGTGTCACTTGACCTGACCTGGTGACCAAATAAGTTGTGCCAAAAACGGCGGCACTGCATGCCGCCGTTGCTTCACCATCTAAATAAAACGGAGGAGGGTGTTCAAACACCCCACAGCTGGACGAGCCTTGATTTGTAGCAAACATCTCACTCAAACAGTTACCAACAGGGCACGCAACTCAACAGGACTGACACTGCAGGGTGAAGCTCCGAAGCGTCCGCTACGCACCGCTCTACGCTACCGATTGCCCAGTGGTTGGCACCATGCCAGACCCCCAATCCGTAGCGTCTCGTAGCCTCGGGCGATCCGGCCCTGCGGCACAGCCTAACAACCTGGCGCTCGGCCGACGCCTGGCTGCAGGACTTGTCAAGGTTACCACAATGTTTTTTTTTAGCGTTGTTCGAAACGATCCTCAATCTCAAAAGATACTAAAGAAGATAAAAGTTGAGATAGTGCAATACGAAGATAAGGGATTAAGGAAGTGACAAGGCACGTAATTTTCATGTTATTTGCCAGTAAGATCAGGAATGAGGTCACGACAGCACGCTATTGTCCATAGGCTAATCTTCAATGCCTGAAGCACGTTTTTCGTCACCAGCTACGAGTATTCTTAGCTTCCGCAAATATGCCGACATGTGTATGATAATACCGCAGAATTGCGAGTAGAGCTTACTATTGGTTGGTGTATTATCAGCGATCCTGTTTAAGTGGGTCGTAGAAGCATTACCTAAGCATTTAAGTAGAAGCATTACCTAAGCATCTGTCATTGAACTACGAGCGTATGAACCAGAAACCTGTCAGCTCTGTCATGAACATGAGATGGGTGACAGGAAACATTTCTTCATCTGATCTCTGGCTGAGTGGTAAGATAGAGGAGGCCAGATTAAGGCACGAAGCCAGGATTTTGCTCAGGGAGAGGTGGGAAATATTTCAAACTCGATTCGTCTTTGCAGCGCCATAGGCGTAAGGCTAAAAGTTCACCATGATCCCATTTTATTTGATGTAAACTAGGTCGGTCAGGGAGGGGCATGGCCCCTTGCCCCCCCCCCCCCTTGGCTACGTCCCTGGCCAGATTCGCTGCTGCGGCCTGCGACATCATCTGACCTGATATGAGGAACGAGCGAGTATATTGGATATCAGCCAAGTCATCAACTTCTTCGCTTTCCACACATATGGGTATTTATGTGTCGGTAGCTAATTGTTCCGAACGCTCTGCGTCCTCCCTCATCACACTCACGACGGAAGGACACTCCATAATTTGACACGTTCACGAATGTCACAGCCGTCATTTGGCTTGTCTCGTTCCTGTCTGGTGGTCCATAAAGGGGAAGTATCGATCAAAACGAAATAGCGGGGCGGCGCATCCGCTTTCAGGACCGGTCGAGTGATTGTAATAATTTGGGATTTGTGACAGCGCTAACACTGTATTAAATGACGATCAAATGGCGCCCGGACTGTCCGGCCTGGCACCTGTCGCCGACACTTTTTATCATAAATATCAGCTATTTCTCTAGTCTCTGACCTTGGCTGTTTGACGCTGCTCCTCACTGCGGCAGACGGAGACGACAATGGGAGAGCCCTGCTGACGTTGCACGGATTCTGAAGATCGTCACATTGGTCTAATGCAGATTCTCACCGCTTGTACTAAGGCGAATAAATGACTTCATACACACTGAACTTCTATTGCCTTGCACTGAACAGTATCGGTTATTGATTGCTGTTCACATCAACGGCTAACGGCATGGCTTTTAAGAACACCTATGCCAGGAGACGTTTCCGCTGCTGCCATGGGTGCACGGGGACTCGTGCGTACCTTGCTCAGCATAAGAGGCCATCATTGGTGTCTTCCAGTAGCCAGTCGACTTGAGCCACCTAACCAGCGTGGTGCCCAAGGAGAGAACGGAGGCGTCTGATGTAGTAGAACGTTCCTCTCGAGTGTGACAGCAACACATTGGGCCCTTTGTAAACTGAGGGAAGGTCATCTTCTGTAGACTTTATTTGGAGATTGACGATTCATGTTGTGTAATGTCTTCTTGTAGGCTGGATTCAGTGCCGTCTGCTTGTCTAAGCAGTCTGATTGCTAAATCTTTTCCTTGGATGTCGTCGTTAGGGGACACCCTCAGATGGCCACTGACTTGCAGCAGCAGTGCCGATTTTCATGCTGTTCGCTATATGAGGCCACAGTTCAAGCCATGCTTAATTCAGTTCTCAATCACTCGTTCGTGCTATTGTCGGTTTTGAAAATGGTGGGGAATATTGCTGCAGCTGGATTAACCTTGCACATACTGCGCTCGCCTTTGTTCCAAGAAGTGGCCTAACCGCTGCGGGTAACCTCAGACAGGGAAATGACAGCTTGTTCCGGTAAGAATATGCAGCTCTCAGCAGTGCTCACACGTTTGGCTGATGTGCTACCGTCGTCGATTTCATCAGGCACCTTCAAAGGTCAGCAGGTGCTTTGTATATTTGTTCCACTTTCCCTATTGGTTGATAGGGTACCATAGCAAATCCACTTTTCAAACAACGAATATTGCGAAAATATTAAAATAAGTTTCGCTACTTTCTCCACTTCTGACGTCAAATGTTCAAACCCCGCCACAAGCATGTGAACTATTAACAAAAACGTAAATAGTTATAAAGGGCGCATAACGAAAATTGCGTGATACAAAGCCCGAATGATAGAAACTAGAATGCTAAAAGAAATTTTAGGTAAAACCGACAAAAACTTCAGTGTACCCACTGTTTAAATGTTCTGAAGTAGTATTACTATATGCACATAACAAATCGTAATGCATTTAAACCAACCGTATTCGCTTCTTCAATATTGAAGATAGCGCGAAGGAACATTATTTTGGATACAATTGGTAAAACGATAATATGCATTTCGTCACTAAGTCTGTCAAATTTATGCTTGGATAACTGACTACAGTAAGATTGGTATATGATATGTATAGGTATGAAACTGATCATCTGCTAACTAATTTATGTCGCCGACTTTCTATGCAGCTGATAAGCATGCACGTTAATTGCCACAAGTTTGAGTTAATCTCCAAATTAACATACTTTCCTCTCGCCACGAGCCACTCTTTCCTTTCCCATGGTATAGTTGTTCGATTTGTCCTTCGAGGATCCATGTTTCCTTACTCCAATCGATTGTCTTATCTTCAATAACGGACACAAATTAATCCATGGCCCTTGCCCTTGCCGCCTCCCACCCTTGGATACACCAGTGTTCAAAGGTACCACTTTTTTGGGGGCTGCCGAAAAGTTTGCCCCAACTTGAAAGTAGTTCCCGCGTTCCTGACTCCAACTTGCCAAATTGCTATGGATATGTCAATATAACGGTTGGGCAGTATGAATGGAGACAAATTTGGTGACAATACTGGCGACTAACGAGTGGACGGATCGGAGTGAATTTTGGCATATAGAGACTTACTAGAATTATCTATAAATATGAGAAGTGGCTAGGTGCTGCTTTCTTTTTATCATCAAAATGGTCTCTTTGACCGCACATGGTAGCCGTGATATGTTCGCGAAATTCGTCGAAAAAAATAATCTCAGCGAGGCGCGCCGTCGCACGTCATCTTGCTCTCCATGGAGTTTTCCGGTTAGGCGTTTATTTGAGTATAGCGAGCCTACAGACCCACATCAATGCCAGCCATGGGGACAAAGGAAACAGATCGACGATAATGGCCGATGACAAGTGACCCGTGCTATCCAGAAGGTTGCTTGCGGGATATGATCGTCGTGCCGGGCTTTGTCGTCACCCATATTGCCGGCAAACAGGCTCCAACTTCCGGTAGATGCCAAAGTACCTCGGATAGCACGTGCTATGAATCCGCCCTGCACTCTCACCTGCGTCCCATCGAGATCCAATGGAGGCTGACCAAACGGCAGATGTTTAGAGGAGGCTGGGCGGCGGAAGACCGATAACCAGTTGAAGCTGAGGATACAGCTGGTGATCCGCGAACTAGACCAGGAGTGCCGCGAAAGTTTGTAGAGGGGGCCTCAGCGCGCTTGCGGATGGCAGCTAATATAGGTGTCAAATCTCAGATTCACAGAATGTGACGTGTGCACACTGAAACGTAGTTACTTGATGCCAATGGCTGCCTCTCTATAATGCAAGCTGCATGCGCTAGCATGGCATAAGTATTGTCTCTCTTCATACTTCCCACCCACCCGGTATCACACTCTTACCAATAAATGCTACTGATGCGATTAGTTTGGTTACACTTCCCAGATATGTTTCCTTTTTTAAACGCATACACTATATTCTGATAACACAGACTTGCATTTTCAGTATGGATTGTGAAGGGTGGCGTACATGTCAAAAGTGACACAAATTGTAATGACATTTTTTTGCTTCACTCATGTTTCATTCGTACCCAGTGGCGGATGTTGCCATATCGCTGCTACTTGACTGATGACTAACGGACAGATACTGAGGTGGGGTGAGGAGGTGGACCCTTTAAATCTGTTGGTGGGCCGCAGGTCGGCAGGGCGGCTACATTCTGCTCAGTCATCTTTAATCCCCCCCCCCTCTCTCTCTCTCTCTCGCTCTCTACCTGCGTCAATGGTCTGGTCGCTCTCTTTAAACTCAAAGTGGCACCGATTAACATACCGTCTTAGGTCCTAAGGTAAGCAACTATACCTACGTTAACCCGTGCACTGCCGGGGGTTGATATCCGCACCCTCCCCCCCTTCAGGCTTTTCGCCAACAGCGGAAAACGGGCCAAAATTGGCACACCTATTTGGACATCAACTGCACACGCTGCATACAAATTTTGACCCAGGTCATCTCAGGTCAGGTCACCAGTCCATGTCACGTGACCCAACCTCCAAAAATGTTTGTGGTCGTGCTACAAACACAGTGATTGACTGAGAGATTTGAAATTTTCAGAAATACATAAGGGCATCAGTACCTACAACTTGCATATCTCAGATTTTCTTATATCGATGACCTGAGGCCAAGTCACTTCGTGACCTTTGCATTATAAGTCAATGTGGAAATTCGCAAAATCTTATTTTTTTTCAAGGATACACATAGAATCAGTCCAAATCCCTCAGGATCATGCTATCGTAGGCTATTATTGATGATACAGGTACAATATTTCATTAGTGACCTCTTACAAAGTCATCCGAGGTCAGGGGTGTCGTTTTACGAAAATGATTGGTAGGGCCCAACTGCTCAGTGGAAACCTAACCTAGCCTCAGTTTGAATTTTGCTACGGAATTCAGGCACTCGGTTTGGGACTTGGGTTTAGTACTTAGCGCAGGATATTTTAAACAAAAATTAGAAATGTAACCTTAAGAAGTAGATGCCTTTTGGTCATTGCAATTACACAATGAGTGACCTCTCCATATCTGTTATGTTATGATGATACTATTGATATTGTTTTAATTATAACATACATTTTTGTACGCTGGAAAATGTTTTATATCGAGCAACTCATACCTACTCATGTTATTTAAGTATTTTTACTGCCATACATTGACAATGCTATAGGTATATTTGATATATATGTTTCATAACAATATCTTTTATATTTTGTTTTAAATTCCCTGTTTCTCAAGTCTCACTTTTACGGAATGTTGTGAAACATAGGTAGGGCTCTGAGAGGCATTGGTAGGGCTCAATGTAAAATTGGTAGGGCTTGGCCACTACCAGGCTTGTAGAAAAGGACACCCTGTCCGAGGTCTTCTGAGGTCACCGACATTTTTTGCCAATACCTTTTAATAGACTGAGTACATTAGTGTTTGCCTCGTCAAAGCGCATTGACTCATATTCAACATAACCTAACTTGACCTACTAGGGTCACCAAGTGACCTTGACCTTGGGTTAAATTTTGAAAATGACCTCACCATGTGAAAAGCGGTATGCTTCGATTCGCCTGGACGAGAGGAACACGATTAGGTATGCCAAATAATTGTGTTAAGAAATTGAAGTTATATGCTAAGAAGTGATTTGCAAAAACGATTTCGCTACAAAATGGCTTTTTAACCTTACCTTAACATGACCTCTGGAGCCTAAATCGTTGACCTGAGGTCAAATTCGACGACAACATTGTGATGGGAATTTCAAGAGCTTTCGATTGCTTTCTCCGTTTCTTTCCAGCTATCTTAGTTTCCGAGATAATCGAGGGTTTCTGGAGCTATGTCCCAGCCACTCGTAATATGACAATTTTTACTTTCGGTGGCCTCTGGTGGCCTCAATATTGACCTGACCTAGGTCTTTTTCTATAGTCCTTGTCACGAACTATCTAACGACGTTCATTGCTTGTCGCTACGCTGCGCGGTTTCCGAGATCTTACGGAGGGGTGGGTGAAAATCAACAGACGTGGGCAGACGGTGTTCGGTGCGAACCCCTGGCAGTGCGCGGGTTAAATATACAGTTGTTGGCAGCTACCGAGCATTTACCGTAGCCTAGTGAAAGGTCAGTGCTCAGCCAAGACAAAAAGATTACTAGGGAAAGCTGACCAGGGTGACATGCTGTCATTCATGCGGTTTATGATTGTGGTAATGTAAACGTCAGCAATTATGCAGCGAACTTTGTGAAAACGAATGGGGCTGAAGTGCTTAGTGGTGTTCGGCAACGAATCAAAGCTTAGAGAGTTTTGTTGGGTTATAACTCAATTAAGATAAATGATAGAATTACAGCGATGAAGTCACTGCGCAAGAATGCAAAACGACATGAGACAAAACAGCAAAACACATTTAGAGATTTTATCACTTTTTTCACGTCACATTGACATCTCTATTTTGCATTCAGGAAACCTGGTCACACGTTGCGTTTCTTTTTCTCTGCTGATTCCAAGCACGCTTTAATATATTCATACATAAAGGCGTTCCGCCTCGTTCAACAACCAAATCTTCTCGACATCAACAAAACATTTAGCGTTGCGGAGACGTATCGCGGTTATTAGGCGCGGTGTCTTATTGCAATTTGATATGAATAGTTCGTATGCATGCAGGGGCATCGCCACCGGGGGTCCATGGGGGGGGGGGCATCCCCAGGTTCACTCGATACCCTCTCCAGCACCCCCAGGTTTCGCAGGATTGTAAAATTAGCCCTATGGCACCGGCCCACCCAGACCCCTCGCTGACTACCCCATGTGCCTCGCTGACCCCGCACTCCAAGTTTGCAGCGCTGCCCCTGCATACATGATATTGTGACATTGTGACCTCTAGCGCAATACTTGTATGGTGACAGAGGTAACTCATTACTTTTGTGTCCTTCAGATATTGGCAATTTTATCAATTTTATCAGCTATGCAAAGAGTGTGTAAGATAAGTGTAACTTATCAGCTAAGTTATTGTACAATTAAAAACGGAATATCATCTAAGTGCAAATGACTAAGTAATTGTGAAGAAACGAAACATGAAGCGTTTCACAAACGTCACGTTTTGTACTACTTCGGTGCGTATGTATACACGTACCTATTGGTGAAGCAAATTTACAAGTGCACTAGTTAAAGTTGCATCGGATTCACATCGGAGATAGCGATTCGTATCGGAGACAAGCACAATAATTCCGTTTACAGAACGTATCGTAACGTAACATAACATAAGGTATCGTTAGAAGACCATGGTGTATACGTAAATCAATTCATTTCACGCACATCAAGATTCCTAACTGCAAACTTGATGGCATGAAAAACAAAAGATACTCTCTAAAACACACGATGAATGCATAGTTCTTACTTCTTTCCCAGCTCGCACACATCGGCACGGTTAATTGTGCACAGATCACTGTTAACAACAGATCGTAGCCGTATAACAATGCAGAAGGGAAAGCGAATAAGCAGACACGCTCCGCATGCACGGGTATTGAATGAAGCGGCTAAATGCGCTTTGGGCATGCTATCAGCATGTGACGAATATACACCAGGTACACCAGGTACATACATACACCAGGTACACACCATCGCCTTTCTACGACCGGTAAATGCTTGTATTCGTGACGCGATTCAACACTGTGTACTGTTGCCGCAACAATGAGCGGGCGATATCGCCGACAGCGCTCACTGCAAAACTGAGTGTCGCGCCACGATGTGGAGATAGTCTAACAAGATTAGCAGATACATAATGTGCTGAAGTCCCCAAACCGACCGTATTACAATTGTCAAACATCTTAATACCGCAGCGAAGCAGGGACTTAAACAAGGTACATTACAAAACAAACCACTTACAGTGCTTTGCCGAAACGTTTTTACGCCGTTTTACTCTTATGTAGTTCTTTCCGGTATGTTTGGAAGTGTGCAAAGAGGAAGTGACACCCGCGCTGATATTGTATTTCCCATTCGAAGTATGACTGCACTAGCTTTATTCATGTCATTCTACTACGGAAACATACTCAAGGTATTCTCTTGTGCACGAATCTACCATATAAAAATGTGTATCACATCCTTAAATGTTTAACTTTTTGTTGTGGTCGCTGAGACGCTTGTGAGACGGTATGAATTTTGAGTGGCATTTTTATAGCAAACATACAATTTCGGATTTTCTAAGGTGCGTATATATCTACGACATACCGGACAAAGAGTTCTTGCGTTTTCAGCTCGACAAAAAGAGAAATATTAACATGATGTTCTCATAATAACATTTAACCTCAGCATAGGACAGAAAAACGTCAGCAGAACATGGGAAAATTTTAAGCGAGGGTGACGAAATCATTACAGCAATCACACACTTCATGTAAACCAAACAATTAGATATATGATTAATAAAAACCTTAGCCTCATACTAAATGATATATTTAATGAAAGTGAGACAAAGAAAAGAGACAAATAAAGGGTCTCTTTTCTTTGTCTCGCTTTCATTAAATATATCATTTAGTATGAGGCTAAGGTTTTTATTAATCATATTCTTGATAATGAGCCTAAAAAAGCGCTTTCCCACCTTATCTTTCAGAGGTCATCAAAGTTCAAAATGTAGGAACGTTTTCTACGAAAACGGCTTTTCGCGAATAACTTATAACTAATAAAATTAGGGGGACGATTTTGAAGAAAAAAATCGTGTTTCTCTTGTCAAGGCGCGTTGAAACATATTCACAGTGATGTTTGGAGGTTAAATTAAAAATTGACCTCAGGTCAAAATCACGTGGTGACTCAAGTAGGTCATGTGGGATCATGCTGCATATTATTCGATGCGTCTTGACCATACAAACTTTGGTACCAATTTCGCGTCTATATTTTCACTCCATTAAAAGTTATTAGCAAACAAACGGACTGTGACCTCGTAGGACCTCGGAGCTCGGAGGACCTTGTGGGGTAGTATTGGACAAAAACACGTGGGTCATCAGGGATATCATGATGTAGCATGATATTGAGAGAATTCGAATGACCTGATGCGTATTCTTGAATTAGGAAGCGTTTGAACATTTCCCATTTATTTATAATGGGAGGTCACGAAAGTGACCTTCCATATAAAGTGACCTCCCATTAAAATCTCATCCCGCACGGCGTGTGATTTGTACTATTGCTAGTGCACCATTCAGAAGCAGTACACCAAATTTCACTTAAATCGGATTAACAGATTCTGAGATATATCATTGGGATATCATTGATATATCATTGGATCATTGGGTGACCCTTATTGCTTGCACGAGCTCACGTGCGATCGCCTGTAACGTTCAATGTGTCATGGAATATGTGTGGTACCATTGGCCACACATTCCATGACTTGGTCCAGTTTGGTGGGCCCGTTTCATTATAAGATATGTGTTTCAAGCAGTATGGGTAATCATGGCCTTGATTGCGCTTGTCATGTGCTTTACCACCATCCATATTAAAATATAATAGACCAGAAGTGAAACGGATTTAATGGGGCTATTGAATGACACAGCCCCGACTGCAACAGCACCACTAGTTCCAAAGTCATTAGCTTCTAAAAAGCGTCTGTTCGGCTGGATTTTGCCGGGCCTCGAGGAGTCGGGTCTGAATGCAAATTTGGTCAAATATTTTGTTATTTGCGCTGTCATGGGTCGCATCGTCAAAGTCATCGCGATTAGATAGGGCAATAGGATCTTAGTGATGAACAAACCATGACATTTTACAGGTACCTGCAATTCTCATGTTAAGATTTTATCGTTATTTGAAACAGAGTTAGGTCAAATATTTGCAGAATCATTAGCGAATCCAAGGGGGGGGGGGGGGCCCGGGGGGG
>JARFNZ010125686.1:0-11769 GCA_031763405.1 Balanus nubilus
TCTCCGGGCAGCGGCGCGGCCGGCTGCCGTCACGTCGCGTCGTCACACCCCTTCCGTCCTCCCCCCCCTCCCCTCCCCTCCCCTCCCTCCCCGCCCTCACCCAGACCGGGCCGTGGCGACACCTTTTCGCTCTGTCCGGAGGGAGAGTTTCACGCGATGCCGTTGAAAAATAGGCGGTGCGGCCTTCACTGAGTGTGTTGAAAAATGGGCAGTGCCGTAAATAATTGTATTCGTGTTTGGCAGTTCATTTGCGAGTCTTCTCTGGATCGTGAAAACAATATGTTTTCCTGTATCCGGGAGCACTGGATGGATCCTGGGCTGGACCAATTTCCGCTGTGTTTGGCTGGTTCGAGTCAATATAATCGGTAACCTGTTGCCCAAGCCGTGAGCTCCTGTGATTTATTAGCAGCTTGCTCTAGTCCGGCCTGCATTTACCCTTGTTCTGGTCTTGTCTGTTCTGCTCTGCTCTGCTGTCTAATCTGTTTTGATTGGTTAGTATCTGTTGTGGGCATCCCTGATCATCCTTGGTCAGATCTGTTATGTACCCGGGCCTGACCTGCCCGAATCCGTTGTGATTTGCTCGGGTCTGTTCCGAACTGTTCTGGTCTACCTCCCCTGCCCCGCACTCATCCGCTCTGCTCTGGCCTACCTTGTGAGCTAGTTTCATCTGCTCTGCTATGTTCTATTCCGTTGTGCGCTGTTTTGCTCCGCTCCGCCCCAGTTCTGTCGCCCGCCATTGGCTCCCGTCGTGCCCTGACGCCGTCATCGGCCGCCCGTCTGACCCGTCCGTCTGTGGCCTGCGTCTGCGTGCCGTGCCGTTTGACCCGGTCGGTCCCGCTGTGCGCCGCTGCACTATGGGCGCGTGCCGGCCGACCTAATGGAGCACGGCGGTGGTAACGGGCCCGGCGGCGGCCGCCGTGCCTCCCGGCGGCGCCGTGTCGACGCCGACAATACGCCGCTGGCGCCGACCGACCGCCGCGGGCACGACCTGAACTCAGCCCCAGCCGCCGACGGCCCCGGGCGCCGGACCGTCTCGGAGCGTCGGGTCGGCTGTCCGTCTGTACCGGCCTGACCTCCGGCTGACGGTCCAGGCGGCGGTCACATACATACCAGTCACAGATCGGTCTTCTCCCTGACCAGCCTCGGGTTCCGCCCAAAAGTCGCCAGTTCTCTTTCCATTCCCTCCTACACTAGGTTTCTGCACCCACCTGTGAGACTTCCTTGCCCACCAAGAGTCATGGCTGTCTACTTTTGACCCCCCCCCCCTTCCCAATTCTTGGTTGCGGTCTCAGGCAGTTAGCAGTTTAGTTCAAAGCGGTCTCAGGCAGTTAGCAGTTCAGCTCAACTTCTTTTTCTAACCTCCATTATCCGTTCGTTCCCATTCAGGTACACATCACCAAATGGCCGTGATGTCCACTCTTGGGAAACGTCGTGCACTGCGCTGCGAGAAGCCACTCGAGGCAATGCCGCAGCAATTTGTAACCGCTACTAGTGGGGTCTTGCACTGACCATCAGTTTCCGATTATGAGGTTTTCCCGACCGCCTCGGAGTGGACTCATCGCTCTTCACGCCTGCCACTTGATAGGCCTACTTAGCATTTTAGACTACGATGATGCGTGAAATGATGGCACACAACGACGCTGATGACTGGGGTATTACTGTTTGGCCGGCTGATGATATTCGGGGGCTAACGGTGAGCGGCGCGCTCGGCTGTGCTGCGGCAGGCTAACGGAGTCGCCCACGTGCCTTCACGGAACAGTGGTTGGTGGGCAATCAGCAGTGTCCTTCCTCCCCTCCGTCCGTAGTCAACACCGCCAGGCACTGGGCGCGACTTTGGTTGATAGCTGGGGTGTTGTCAGTGAGCCTTGACTTTGGGACTTTCAGGCTCTCTAAGGGAAACATTTGATGTAGTTTGATGTAAAGAACTCGCCGCTATTAGACAGTGTCGAGTGAACAATGTGCCCCGTCTTAATGTGTTTTACCGCACGGAGAACTTTGTCGATCTTTTGTCAGTATGGCAATCATTACATTCCGGCAAAGCTGAAGTTCGATACGCCTATTTTACCACCATGCTATCGCTGACATTCCATATGAGTTTCGATGTTCTTTATTTGATAAGCTATTCACAACTATAAAAAGACATAAATATTCCATGTTTGCAAATGCGAATACTCAATACAAATGTCTGGAGTGCTATTCAGAGTAGGACTGATCACCGAGTGGCGTAACATAAGTCGAGCTGCTTTGTAGTTTATGCCAGTTCAGCCAAGCCACTCCTTGCTTTACCGGTACATTATAAATCCCACAATTATTATGTGGGTGGTATTTACTGAGCATGACCTGGAAGTGCCTTGGGACATTAACCTTTTGAAAAAAAATGTTCTCGATAATTAGTTGGACACTCAGAAGCAGACGTGCAAATGGTGATGTGAATTTAATAACCGTTGTAACGGCGCAAGCAATAATTTTTGGCACGATTTGGATGTGCTGGAAACCGTGAACAGGTACCTACATTGTTCTAAATTGAAAATGGATGCATCCCTCTAGTACCCACTGATGTGTGTCAGATATCCATGTCACTATTTCCATGCACATGTTTGAACGCATTCTTGAGAAGTCTGAACTAGGAAGGGTTTAGTGTCCGTTATTGGAATAAATAGCGGCGGCTAAATAAATAGTGGCTATAGCGGCGCTGCACATAATTTCTGAGAAACTGTCTGATTTGGCTGTTGTACCGGGAACTCCCCCGTTGCAGTTTTCAGCCAATGGTTGTGTTATTTGACAAATTTTGTGGTTTCTTCGCTTTTCTTGATATTCGCTCTTCGTTTTTCGTTAAATGTTCGGCGGCATATTGGCGCGCCGAACATTTAACATAATAATGTTTCACCGTCATCGCGAATGCCATGGTCATTGCTGGTGGTGGGGAACACATCTACTCGTGTTCCCGCTTTATTGCTGCAGTAGAGGAAGCTATCTGATATCCGCCCGCTAAGCCTGCCTCATGCTATTTACGCCTTTAATCACAGCGTTCACACAGGGTGTCCCGTCTTCGCGTGGCTAATTTCACGCCTGCGCCGACCCATCTATCTGGTGCGGAACTATCCGTTACCGGCCCTGTTCGGTTGTGTGCGGCAGCGGCAGGTTATTAAACACCTCGCATCCGTTCTCTGCCGTCACTGTTGTGCCGGCTCGCCGGCTGTTGCCGTCACATCCTATCACAACCTCAGTGGTCAGCGCCGACCGCAGTCTCCGTACGCTCACATGCTGGCTGCGGAGCTCGTCATAGCTCGTCATAAAGCGGCCGTATCAGCCGTCAGCGGTCTCTCACAGTCGCGCTCTGCGGCTTCGTTGCTCGCCATAAACCCTCGGTGGATCCGAGCACACTCAGCGGCCCATGAAGAGGCGTCTGACGAGCCCCGCCCGGCGGCCCGCGGCCGCTGACACCCGAACCCGGCACCGCCCGACTGTCCCGGCCCGGTCCGCCCGCTCTGCCGGCCGGAGGCGGACCTTTTTACGCTGACCACTGATCAGGCCGCTCGTGCTGCGTGATGCGTGACCGCGACGCTGCCGTGTCGGCATCTGGGGTGGGATTGCTATCATTGGCGGTAGTCTAAGGCAGAGTGTACTGATTTCTGGCCCGCTCCTGTTCCGAGTCCCGCTATCTGATAGCTCGCATCTTGTTAGCGCTGTCATGTTTCTTATCTCGTGCTAGCTCTGCTGCTGGCTAGTGGCTACAGCCGTGTCCGTAGCAAATATTACATGTGTAGATGTGTCGTTTAGATGTGTAGATTTGTCGTGTGGTAACATGTTACCGGATTCCAGATTATGAAACTGTCAGTGTTTGTCGCGTTCTGGACTGCTGTTCTGGTTCTGTACAGTGTTCAGACGCACGGTGTTCTGTCTGATCCGACCTGTCTGTCGGTGTTCTGTCTCGGTGTTTGACCTGACCTGACCTGTGTGCTTTCCCTGTTATCCGCAGTACACGTTGACCGGTCACAGCGGTCCAGTGATGGTGGCCAAGTTCCTCGGCTGCAACACCAAGGTCATCACCGGCAGCCGAGACCGCACACTGAGGGGCTGGGACCTGCAGCGGGGCGGCGACTGTGAGTACATCACTCTCTATGAAGGGCTGGGACCTGCAGCGGGGCGGCGACTGTGAGTACATCACTCTTTATGTGATTGCCATCAGTATCATCAGTACAGCACCTGAAACTCGTCCCAGAGCTGTGCGTCAAATCAACGAGCCGCCATCAGACCAGCCATCAGATCAGCAGTGGGTAGCAAACTGGAATTAGATATGCTGAACTACTCACTCTTATTTATACAGTTTGCCAGATTCAAATAGTCCCCGATGGGCGTCATATAACCGTGTTTGTTGCGGCGCCCCCACATTTGTTGCCCCCCCCGTGTTTGTTGCGTGTTGTTGGCTGTCCCATCTGCCTCTACCAGGGATGTCAAAACGGTGCAGATGTGACGGTACCGGCCCCCTGAGATATGTGGGGTGCGTGGCCGTACTATAATTACTTAACGAAATGATCGCAACAAAAATGTTTTTTTCACAAACGTTTAAAAGACTATTTATTTTCATAAGGGTGTGGGAAAAGACAACATCTCAACACCGTGAGAGTAAACATGAAACATCTCTTCATCAGCGTATGAGAGAAAACGACAGCTATTTCTCACAATGATGAAGCTAGTGTACTGGGGAATGGGGATTGGGGCTTAAGAGGTTACTGTATTCTCTGAAGTTCGCTGCCTCAACAATTGTGTGATGCAGGTGCGGTTCCGGATGGGGCCACGGGCTATGATCCTTCCCAAACCGCTTGAAATCGTCACAAAACTGAACACGTCTCCTAACGTTTTGGGAACTTCAAGCAACTTTCACTATACAAAGTTTGATGGTCTGAAACCGTTTTACAATTTCATCATATCTTAAACGGCTTCTCCTACCCGGGTGTTCATATATGTCAGGTTTTTCTGGGAGCCGTTTTTACCTATGGCAAATCACAGTCGTTCGTTCCGGGCTGGGTTGGCTGCCACTGTTTTTGGTCGGCTCGGTCGACTGTAACATGAACATGGCTTCATACACTACATGCCCGACTGAACATTGGTACCGGGTCGCCCTGCAGGAGCGAGGAACGACTCGATTTGGTGTCTGAAGCATGCACTGGAACCCTATTGACCTCTTTTGAAACATCTGTATCAGATATATCGCTACTTGACCCTAGAACACCGACTATATTTTTTGTGTCATCATTACTAACCATGGGTATTACATACCCCCAAACATATTTGATCTTTAAGAAAAGTAAATGAAAATTTTTGATGGAAGCTGGAAATTTGGTAAATATGTTCTGTTCGTATTGACTTGGCAATACTAAGAATCAGAAGCCACGTTCCCTTAGCAGACAAATTATCAAATGAAAATTATCATTCAAAATATGACAATTTTAAGTGTTTTGATTAAAAATTGCAAAAATAAAATTTATCGGCAAAAGTCATCATACACTTTTCAACTTCTTCCAAATCCATTGGGCCACATCTGAGGGTGTCACTTGGCAGTGCCGGGTTGCGGATGATGAAGGCGGTCTTTCGACCGAATTTCTTTACTTTGGCGGCCTCTGCCGTGTGAACCAGTGAATGCAGCATGTCGGCTTTCCTGTCTCCACCTTCCCTGCTTTCCTGCTTTCCTGTAGGAATGTTGACTGAAGGTACTGAGACGCTGGGCCCTCGCGGAGGCGGGGCTTGCGCGTGACGGTCTTTGTTTTCACCACACTGGGTATGAGATACCCATGATTAGTGATCTAGGGTTAAGGACCAAGGTAACATGACCAATGGATTGGGCGCTTTAGCGATGTTGTTGTCATACTACCTCAAAAGAAGACTATTGGCGTCATATAACCTTGTTGTGGCTCCCTAAAGCCCCAATCATCATCATCATCATCATCATCGTTACAAGGGAACCCGCGGCATGTTGACAAAGAAGCATGTTTGGTCTAGCGACAAGGCTCGATCCGTCTCTCAGCTGACCTGGTGGGTTCACGTTGGCTGACTGTGTCGCTGCCGCTGGAGCAGTGCACCAGCCGGGAGACATTCCTTCGGCGATCCTCTTATACACATGTTAATCATTTCATTCCGGATGCTTCGTCTCGCCGGTGGCTCAGTCCGTTAATGCAATGTCAGAACTGAGAATATTTGCATTGTTTGTTGATGCCGGCGTGTGAACCCGGCGCCGGACTATGACGGCTGGTTACCTGTCTCCGCCCGTCGGGCGAGCACTGTCCGGTGGGCGGTCGGTGGCCGCCTTTGGAATTCGGTTAGTTCGCATGGAGCGGCCGTCGGCAGGAGGAGGCCTGTGAGTGCCGGGAACGGAGCCAGGCCCGCGGCGGCCTGTGACCGGGCTGCAGGGAAGTGGTCCGACGCCGCCGGCACCGCCGCCGGCACGGTGGGAGCGCGGCGACCGGCCGGCCCGCCGCCCGCACCTGGCGCTCTCGGGTGACCGGGTACCCGCGCCGACACTCATTCCTGGCACAGTGTCACTCCTGTCCGTGCTAGTTCATTGGCATCCCTTGTCCAGGTTTGTTTTCTGTCCTAGCAAAGCACAATCATCAGAGATGTCTACAAATTCAAAGCAGAACTAATGGTGCAGAAGTAATAGTGTTAGAATGCACGTTCGAAGTCCCGCGGATACCCCCGTCGCCAATTCGATTCGTCGACGTTTGTCCGTGTGTGATGCGGCCGTTTGAGGTCCGTTCGCCTCGCACCCTTGCTCATTGTTTCGCGGCGGCTCGGACCTGACGCGTTTCCGTTTCGGTGCGATTCGTTTCTGGTGCCGCCGCCGCGGCCACCGTGTCGACGTCATCCGGCACCAGGCATCCTTTCTGGGCCATTACTGCATCCCCGTGTCCGACCGGCACCCGGGGTACGGACATTCATAAAACGTAACTTCAGGAAGTACGACTCTTAAAATACTTTCTCTGCAAAACATAAATAATTATAATCTCACAACCTAGATTCTTAACTTAATCATGTTGTCTCTTCCTTTCAATCAGGTTGTCTCTTCAGTTCATTGATGAATTAATTAGCGCAAATTTGTCGGAGCGTAGTTTGATCGATTCAGTTTGATTAAGCTCGCCCCGTTGTCGGGTGTATCGCTTTATCCTGCTCCTCTGCCGGGTGGTGACGGAAGCGATCTCGGCTGTCTGTCGCGCCTGCAGCGTGGGAGGATATCGACAGAGCGACCGTCACGGCCGTCACGGACCGCGGAGATGACACCGGCGAGCGGGGACCGCCCGGTTTGGGGCCCATCGATTTTCGTTACGTGCTGGTAAAACGGTTATAGATTTAGAACAACGTTCGTTTGCTGAGCTCGAAGCGCGGATATCTGTTCTATTGGTATGCTCCCGAGATCAAAGTGGGTGATTACGAGACCAATTTTAGCCAAATTCAGTCTATTTAGACGTCATGAAGGAGGATCGTTGGTTCGGTGCGGCGGTTTGGTCGATGACTGATCCGACTCGTGTGGAGCCAGTGATCGGTGACTGACCTGACGGCAGGCAGCGGTGATCACTGGTCATGTGGTGACCGGTGACTGGTGACCGGTGACCGGGGGCCGGACCGGTCGCGTGGGAGCGGCGTGCCCGTCCGATGGCCGGGTCGTGGGCGGGGCGGGAAAGTCCGTGTCTGTCGCCGTGATCTACACCGGCGGGTTGGACACCCCCGTCAGCGGCACCGGACTAATGACGCCGCGTGGTGACTGGCGAATCAGCGGACCGGCCGCTCCCGGGGACTGGCAGAGATGGACAGATGAGGGACGCGATGGTCTTCTTGAAGCGACTTCACCGCAGTTGTGTGTGAATGGGTGTTCCGAATCAGTCATAGTTGAACGTTGTTGGGTCTTCTGTGTTATAGACAAGCTGAGGATATCGATGCCCTCACGGGCACGTGAAGAGTTCTGTTTTGAGGAGTTGCCATCCAAGTTGAATGCTCTTTAGAATGGAGTGCAAATGTACGTGACGGAATAATTTTAGGCTCGACCTGTTTTGTCGCCTGCCACACAGATGAGCTGTGAGTCGATATCGGCTCGGTCTGTGATCCGCCGCTGTGGTGTGTGGTATGTGTGAGCGCCGAGCGGTCGGCCGTGACGTCGCGTCCGCCGGAGCACGTCACGTCTCCGCGCCTCCGTGGCCGCGTCTCGCACGGCGCTCCGTCGTCGCTGGCGTGCCGTCTCCCGTGGGAACGGCCGTACACACGGGTCACGCCCTCCCCCTCCCCTCCCTCCCTCCCTGCCTTGCACTCACGACCTTCCTGCACGGCGTCCGGTGCGATCTGGTCGTGACAAACGGAGTCATCATGCGGTGACTGGCTGCGCCCGGTTGCATCACACACGACCACAACAAAATATCATGAGCTCGGGAAGTGTGTACAGTTCGCAGCATATGATCACTTTCCTCATGTTTCATAGCAGCATGATCTAACGACAAGATGAAGTGGCGGAAAAGATGATTATGTGCGCTCAGCGGCAGGTAATGGTAATGTTCCAATGTGTTTCGGTCTTCTTGCAGGCGTAATGAACATATTCGCCGGCAGCATATGTTTCGACATCGTGGGCGGCGTGGGCTCGACCAACATCCTGTCTGGCCACTTCGACAGCACCATCAAGGTGTGGGACACCCGCGCCCCCCGCGAGCCGAAACACGTGATCAAGGTCGATGGGCACGTTACGTCCCTGGCGCTCGGTAACGGTGAGTACAGTGCTGCCATCTCTGAGCGCGATGGAGAAGGCTTAGTTCGAGTTTAGCTCAACTGGGCTTGTAAATGTACATTTAAGCATTTTTGTGATGTTTTCACCGTTTTTGTGAGATGTTCGCACTTTTTGAGTGGCAATTACCATTGGCCGACGCATGAGCCTCAGAATATATACGTCTTGTCATAATTTGCGGGTGTTCTTCATTCTCATTAGTTTTTTTTTAATTCACATAATTCACATTTTCACGTTTGTTGTAATCAGCAGGCTCTGACATCAAATCACAGAGTATGCTCCTCATCAACTATGTGATGTCCCAGACAACTAGGTCGTATATGAGGACGAGCTATTTGGACACTGGGCAGCACACTAATATTCTTCGACCATGAAATCGACTAATTGTCATTCTTGAGCTCAGATAACTTGAGCATGTGTTAAAGCTCGGCCATGAAATTGTTTAGAAGTATGTAACAGCAGAGCATGCAAAATTGTGCAAGTTTCCATCTCATTGTATAAGTTGTTTACAAGTTTATAGGGAAAGGTTGGTCCCAGTAGGGGCCAATAGGGAATAATTCGCGTTTCGTTATTTTCCGACGGCAGGATGAGTTTTATTTTTTTACGAAAAATCGTTATATCACATAGGCTGTAACTATTTTTATACATAATTATATACATATGTTCTGGCTGCCTGGGACACCATGTAAGTGGGTGAAGAGGATATCATGTGATTTGATGACACAGCCCAGCAATGAGCACACCTTAGGCTCAGCTGCTGACTTCAAATGCCCCCCACCACCACCCACCCACTCCCACCCGTCGGCAGAGTTCCGGGTGCTCTGCTGCACGCGAGGCGATATGCTCAAGGTGGTGGACCTGAGGACAATGACAGTCGCCAGGAACTACGAGTAAGTCACTCCGAACGTCACTCTCAACGTCACTCCCAACGTCACTCTGAGCGCCACTCACAACATCATTCCCGACATCACTGATCTGCAGCAATGGTAGTTTGGTCACTACCGAAAAAGTTATCTCGTTTAACAATTCAAATTGGTTTCCTATGTGGAACTGCAAGCCAGTCTCGGCACATTAATACATCTACCACGGCTCTGTGCATTAGGTGTGTCAATGCGTGTGTTGCACGTACATGCTCTGCTCATCAAAACCGAGTAATTAACATGTCACGTCGTCTGTTGGCGTGTGTGCAAGCTTGTGTATAGCTGCATACCTGCCTGACGGAGTACCGGGTGTGTTTGTGTTCGCGGCAGGGCGGATGGTTTCCACGTGGGCTGTGACCACTCGCGCGCCGCGTTCAGTCCCGACTGCAAGTACGTGGCGGCCGGCAGTGGCAACGGCGACCTCTTCATCTGGAACGAGTCCTCGCAGAAACTGGAGAAGCACCTGCCGGCCGTCTCCAGCCAGCCGTGAGTGATGCCGCGGCGGGGGGCGGTGTTGCTAGACGTGGAGACAGGCGCCTCTCTGGCTCTGAGATCTGAGCATGAGTGTAATTTTGTTGGTCAGTCTGCTATGTGGTGCCTCTTGGGTTTCAGTGAAGCTTTTTTTAGCTGAAATTCAAGCGTCTTTTGGCGGCTACGTCGTTTAACCCGCGCCCTGGTGGGGGGTTCAAAATGCCCCCCCCCCCCCTCTGTTTTTTTGCGTTCAGTGTAAGAACGGCAACGCGTAGCGCCGCCAAATTTTGTATAGCTGTTCGAACATCAATTCCGCATATTTTCCTAAAATTTTGGCCCCAGTTCCCAGGTCAGGTCATGTCAGGTCAGGTCACCAGGTCACGTTAAAGGGAATAGTCCACCTTTAACATGGGGTTTTGAATTGAGATAGCCATTTTGTAGCTTGCATATAGAAACACCATGACACAAGGCAGCTTATCTGAAAACTTACTATCAATGGTTCGAGAGCAAGTTTTGTGTTCAAATCGCTTGATTTTTACCAGATATGTGAATAATTCCAGATGCGACCAAACGTCAGCGAAAAAAGACAAGAAAATGTCGTTTTGAGCATAATGACAAGTATTAAGAAGAAATAAAATAATAACCTGATGCTCATATTAGTTAGGAAAAAATTGGATTACACTTTTTTCCTAACTAATATGAGCATCAGGTTATTATTTCATTTCTTCTTAATATTTGAATTTTATTAAAAATATATATATTTGCATTCAACTTGGAAATGTGTTTTTAAACTATCGAGGAGAGGCCAACATCAATAAATAAAAAGATATTTGTTATCATAGTTCATTTCTATGTATCAGGTGCAATTTTTATTTGGTGACCCACTGCAAGGTCACCCGAGTTCATTCGAGGTCAAAACAGTTGTTTCCAGGGTAACGATAGTGATGTTAAAATGGTACAAAGGTACTTGGCTCGTCAAGTTTTTGAAATTGACCTTACAAAGTAAACAAGTAACGGGTGATCACTATAGAATTGGACAATTTTTAAAGTTACTAGTTATCGCAAAAATGTCTGAAATTTAGCCAAACTTGCATGTGCAATGCTGGTGCTCTTAGGCTTGTGTTCACAAAAATTGAAGCTGCTGAATCAAATTTATTACGCCCGTCGCCCAGCTGACAAAAATGTCGAACCCTTGCGAAGCATAAGTTCGCGAACTGATCGAAAATTGCATTTGGAGAGTCTGTCTTTGCCCAAAGCGAGGTCGCACAGTGTTTAGGTCACATTGGAACGTCCAGGTCGACATGACTTATTATTCTCCTATTTTTGTTTAAAGTTGTCATGTAAACAACATAACTCAAGGTCCAAAATGCTTTCAAAATTGCACCCTTAACCAAAGACAGCTTATCAGCAGATGTAAGGCCAAAACGGGGGGCATCTTATCGTATGCGGGCCAAAAAGCATTGAACAGCCCAATCATGTGTGCAAGAGCTGATAATGTGACGTGTGAAATACCGTTAAAGGGAATAGTCCACCTTTAACCTGGGGTTTTGAATTGAGATAGCCAATTTGTAGCTTGCATATAGAAACACCATGACACAAGGCAGCTTATCTGAAAAC